>PVKM010040658.1:0-13394 GCA_004027735.1 Carollia perspicillata
ACCTGGACTTCCAAGCTAATGACTTTAAACCAAGCATTCCACAGCCAGCACCAGCCTCAGAGAGGCGTTGGAACAAATGAGCCACAGAACCAGAGCTGTGGTCAGAATGAACAACTGGGGCAGGCAGAAGGGAGGCTGATGGGCAGGGAAGCCACACAGGAGGGTCCTGTAGTATTCTGGGGCACAGAGAACGAGGGTGAGATTGGGGACGAAGGGACCTGTGTGAGAGAGCCTGTCACCTCCGCTTGTCAACAGAACCTTCCCTCCAACTCCTCAGGCTTTTCTAGGACATGGATCCCCTCGGTAGCCAATTGGAGGCCCCTTTTCCTCTGTCTACCTGGAAGCAGATTCCATTGGTTTGGAGGTAGGGCGTGCCTTCTCCTAGTGCCAATTGCAGATTCTCCGCCCTCCACTCTCACCTGCACCCGTGATAGATACTCTCGCCATCCAGCTCTGGAGCGCTCAACCTCCCCTCGCTCTCAGTTCCTGGCTTTCTGACTATGAATTCATTCACTGAAGAACTGCCTACTTAGGCACTTCAAATTCACTTGCTACAGAGGTGTCATCCTCAGTAATTTCACTCAATGTTAGCAGTAAAGAGTGTTCAATGCTTAAAAGTATGAACTTTATGCCTTGTCTCAACAGACACTAATATATGGCCCTGAAGTAAATTAGAAATATCATGAAAATAAGAGTGTTTTTTCCCAGGGCATGGTATCACATTCACTCTCAGTCTACGAAACAAAAACTCTCAATGTATGAAGAATCAAGAGTTTAGCTTCGTTGACCATCTCATGTGCCACATTCATAGAATTTAATGCTTTCTCTCATAAATATGAATATATGTAGCAAAGAGCTTGGCATTTTATGTCTAGTTTTGCTTATTTTGTAAGCAAAAAAGGAAGCTATTTTTATATTTCTAAAGGAGATATTTACATTCATAATATAATAACACTGATTTCCTTTATAAATAACACAATTAAAAATATTTACTCCTGGATTCAGAAAAGAGTAACCATTGGACACATTTGAGTTCAGGAAACATGATGCTTTCGCTTCAGACCCATCCTGCACTGAGTAACTCAATGTGATCCTACCTCATAATCAACTAAAACTTGAAGAATGTTGAGAGCATGTAATTTATGATTCACAGATAAAACTATCTTTTACTAAACAGTAAAAGGGAGTTTGGGTTTTTATATATGTGAGCTTTTCTTCCAATTATTTATACCTGTAAAACTCTGGGGGTAAAGAAACATTTAAAGAACAAGAGATGCATTAATGCAAAATATTTCATGTTCCTGAGAGCAGAGAATAATACTTAGGTATGAAATTCAGTCTCAAGTTTAATAACTTTTGATCTAAGTATATGATCTTTATATTCCGTGCCTTGACCACTTAGACTTAATAAAAGATCTAAATGTCATTTAATTATCCCATAGCCTAAGAAAGATGCTACCAAATATCATTAGCTTAATAATTAAGAACTGTTTGTTAAAAGCAAGAAAGAACATGGTTTATAAGGCACCGCTAATTAAAGTGCACCTTTAAACTCAATGGCTTAAGAGAGTGAGTCATCTTGGGGTTTCCATTCCCTACCACCCGTCGGGGCAAGGTCACCTGCAGAAACTAACAGCAAAGTGCAGAACTAGGATTGCCGCTCAGCAGAGTAGGAGCAGAGGAAAAAGAGTCATAAAGAAATTTAACCAAATCAACACAAGGTGGGAAAATGGTAAAAAGAACCTTGAGAAAGCATAAGTAAAAATTCAAAATGAGATGGAAAGAATAAGCAGTCATATGACAAGAATCACTGTGAGTGTAAACAGGTAACATCTAACCAGTCAGCCAACAAAAATAAATATTGTACAGAAATTCTGATGGCCACGTACTGATGGATTGAGCTCCTTAGTGACAATATTTTGAGTATTTTTATACACTTGTTTCTGACTATATGATGGTTTCAAGTCAAAACATTTATCGTTTTCAATTATCTAAGTATAATATGATGTACTGTGAGCAAATATGTATGGAGTAATGGTTGTAAATGATACCATATGATCTTGGGGGAGAGGGAAAAACACGAAGAAAGCATCCCAAAGCTATTATCCTGTACTGAAGTTGTTGACTGTTTTCTGGAATATAGCTGTCATTGCAACTTTCTTATTGAGACTGAGCTTAGATGATGTTGCTTGTACAAGGATATTCCTATAGACACTGAGGACTAATACACAGCCTAAAAGTATTTTACAGTGGTGAGCTCTTAGTGAACCAGGACATGTTTTCAAAGGAATGAAAGAAAACATTTCCTCTATTATTGTTTATCTGTAATCCTCCTAACAAGCTACCTACACATGATACCTACTATCAGAGAAAGCTCATTTAGTGGTAATAGCAGTACCTGTAATGGGAGTTCTGTTTTTCAGCCTGTCCACTTCCATAGTGAAGTCATCCTTCAGAAAAAGGAACCCAATAATGGAAAACAGGTAGACAAGGATGAGAGCTAGGACTGCAGTTAGAATAATGGAGCGGCCATTCCGTGTGACACTTTTTATGACATTGAGCAGTGTCTCTTCTCTGTACACCAAATCAAAAAGCTACAGAAAAAAATAAGACACCACACACACACACACACACACAAAAGGAGTAAAAGATAAATAAATATAAAGATCATTACAAATACAAAAATACAAATGCAAGTCGTTTTAGTTTGTGAAAAAATAACAACCTAAATGACACCTTAAAAATCAACCAAAGTATATATTGCTGTCCATTGCTAACAGTACTAATAAGATGTTTTAAAATAAGGAGAACTGTAATACCACATATAATATGCATCTCTTGGTTTTCTAACCAACATAACTGTAATCGTGTAAGACATGAAAATAGCATAGCTTCGAACTTGAATTTAGAAAATTTATAATGTTATACTTAACCAACTTAGCTACTTATTCCTTATTTTTAGTCTCACTGATATTCTGCAGTTGCTTCTGGAATATGTAAAATGGCTAAAGTGAGAATGTTGAAGTAGGTTCACTAAGTGATAAATAATTGACAGGCTCCTTAAATGTATTGTTTAATCAGGTGTTTACAGGCAAATTTATGAGAACAATTTTACGAACCTGTTGTAATAGAAAAGGCATGAAATTTTAAAATATTTGAGAAATGAAAGCATCTTTCCTTAGTAAAGGGATATAATGAGGGTAAAACATATTACTTTAGTATATACTTTTGGAAACAGTAGTATGAAGAAAAATATAACACACAATTTTGCTAATTCACTTCCTCTAATGGGTTATTGTCCATTACGTGTTTAGTAGTAGAAAAATCTATGCACTAGTCAAGAACCTAGATATGTGTTTGCTCTCTGTGGTCAACATTAAAAATGATTTAATTTTTTTTGCTCTATAAAAAGCAGAAATTGTACATTAGCAATTATATATTTTATTATCAAAAGCTGATTAAAAGTAATGATTTAACATTCACTTAAAAAGGCACAAATACCTGTTTGGAAATGAGGAGTATTTTTAAAATTGGAATAATCAGGGTTTGTCTTCTGCCATTTGTGAGCAGTGACTAGAATTTCTGGACTAGTTGAAACAATCAGGTATGAATGTCACCCATCCTCTCAGAAACCACAGGGCCATGGACTCTGCTTTTCTGAGTACTGAGGGTTATACAGTTACTTTCCAATCTAATTGTAGCCTTACAAATAATTCTTATAAAGTTAGGTTTTTTGTTCAACTTAGCAACTGTCATTTATGATGGTAAAATAAAAAAATATGTATGTTTAACTGTCTTGCTATCTATCTTCTGGAGGGAGCAGCAAACTCCAGTAATAAAGTCAACATTGTTTAGTACAGACAAATTCACTGATGCAAATTTGACTTCCAAATTATCAGTGCATTGACTTATTTAAGCATTTAGTTGACATAAGGAGATTTTTCTTAACTTTAACTCACTAGAGGCTTAAAGAAAATGTCTGACAATGGGCTGTATGTCACTTCTGGATAGTTTCTGGAAATGTATAGCTTTCAGAAGCTCATGGGATGCTTGCAAAAATTGCCTATTCCCAGGCCCCAACCTGTCCTCATGGATCAGAATCTTGAGAATGCAGAAGGTGTTGCAATTGGTGAGGTTGATAGTCCTTTTTCTCTATTTCTAAAAGAAAAATCTAGTGTGGTTTTTAATATTTTGAATAAAGGATTCACGCTTGTGGACAAACCCAGGAATGCACATTCATATAATTTTTAAATATAAAAATATTTTAAAAAATATGTTTAAATTCCATCTTGTTATTATGTCCATTACAATTTCCATCTAGTACTCAAAATATCAAATGAACTATCTCCTTTCCATAACCAACCCAATTAAAACAAATTAGCATCCCTATTGTGTGATTTAAAAGATAAAAGAGGAAAATAAAACTAAAAAAAATAAGGTTAAGTAACATAAATTAAAGTGACATTACCAATAACTCCTATGATCACTCAAATCCACATTTATTTTGTCGAATACCTTTACTTTTTACATCCATCATTTCACATTATCTTTTTAATGGATTTTGATAATAAGTCTCTCATACTATCCTTATCTGCGTTCTGCCTGAATGTAAACATAACACGGGCGGAATGTGTATCCTTTGCAGCTCCAGGAAAGGAAAGAAGGCTGAACAGGATCCCAGTTATTCAGGTCCCAACCTTGGACCTGAATTAAAATCCAAGTGCTCCCTATCCATTTCATAGACAAGAGGGTTGAAGCACATATCACAGTCAGGTTAAAGTGCTGGATAGAATGGTTTTTTATACAGCATGGGGCAAAAGTAGGTTTATAGTTTTGAGTGTGCAAAACATGGAGTTGATTCTTACATTATTATTTATCAAGTATTGCATTATTTTCCATACAAACTGTAAATCTACTTTTTCCCCAACTCTGTATGTCACAGGAAGATTTTTAAAAATCAAATTTTTCAGAACAGAGAGGGAATTCATTTGGATCCCTGAAAAAGAAAAAAAAATTTCCAACCAGAAAAAAATTTTTGATTGGTGAGTAATCTAATTAACTGCTTAGAAGATAATTTTAAATCTAAATATATGGAACAAATCCACTCTTCACTATGGCTCCTTCGAGTGTTTACGAGTAAATGAAAAGTTAGCTTTTTTTCAGTCTCCATTCCTGGGTGAGCTAAATAACCTAACAGGGAAGCAGGAGGCAAACACGCTGGGTCAGCAGAGAGTTTTTAGATCTTCAGTGTGTCTTCAGGAATTGTTTCACTGGGTGGTGTTCTCTGCTGCATGTCAACTCTGGGCGGGACAGATAAATAAATTGCTCCTATGCATGGTGCTAACCTAGTAGTGTTTTAAGTTTCAAAACATCTTATGTTTACATTGATTCTCCTTCTGGCTTATGGGCACAACACATGCACGTAGCCAGCAAAAACAATCTGACAGCCAGCCAAAACAAACAAACAAAAACACCACACACACCAAAATCTGTAGAAGAAATCTGAAAATCCATGTAGTGACTTAAATATATATGTAGATAAGCTTCGCAACAATGACATTAAATCTGAAACTGTAAGATTTTACTTAAAACAACTCATTGTCCTTTTGCTGGGTTGCCAGTTTCCCCCCTCATCTTACTTACATGCCATTCTAAAGATACACATAATATTTGGGACTGTAAATAAAATGGAATTATTCCAGCGCCAAGCAGATCTGTTCCCTTTTTTGTCTCCCACACTCTGTTGGAGAATCTCTAATGTAGAGACAAATATGAAGTGGCTGAAACCAAAAGCAGCCTGTTCTGTGACACCTGGGGCAAGAGGCGGGGTTGCTGGTTCCTTCTCAGAGAGGAAATAAAGAATTCCACCACCTATGTAGTTTCTCAGAGAAAAAGACTAAAAATAATAACAATTCATGCTTTGCCTAGGAAATTCTAAAAATACCATAATTTGTCCTAAATGTCAGGCTGTGCTTTTAAAAAATCAAAGGAAGAAGCATAAGAAGCAGCATTGTGTATTTTTTCCCAGCAGTGATTGTCCACACAGAGATGTACTCACCAGGAAGCTGTAGAAGAATTCATGCACAAAGAGGCCCAGCATGCAAACCAGGACATACGCCACGTGGTAGAGAAAGGCCATATCCAGGATGACCGCGCGGTACCCGCGGGTGAACGTGCCACGATTCCCGACAAAACTCACCAGAAACACAATTTTATTACAAAGCTGAAGGGAGGAAACAATTAAATTTTACTGTCTTACTTATTCCAAAACTCACATAAATAACAGGCATTGACAAAAGCTATTATTCACAGGTCTGTGGTTTTCATTCACGATTTTTCCTTTTGTAATTTTCAGGACTGCTTACGAATCTGCACGTATACCTAACACAGGCAGAACCTGTATCCTTTGCAGTCCAGGAAGAGAGAGGAGGATGAATAGGGCCCCACTTATGCAGGTGACCCGGACCCGAATTAAAATCCTCGTGCTCCCTCCACTGCTGCCACGACTGGAGTCACGCAAATGTAGGCCTGGATTGTTTCTTCTGAAAACCAGAATAAAGGAATTCCCAGCTCCCAGAGCCATTCAGAGGATTAGACAACTCATCAAGCATACGGAGCACTTAATACAATGACTCTTTAAATAGCACTGATTCCATTTTCCATACTGAAAGGAACCTGTGTGGCATTTTCATTATACTAGAAATATGACAGAAAAGTGTCTTCAGAAAATATTCAGAGATCTGTCCTTGATTATTTTTTTTACCCTGGACTTTCTTTACTGAGTATAATTTTAAACCAATAGCCATTAAAATTATTTTTACATTCAACTTACTTTAAATACATAAAAATTATAAATATACCTATATACCTATGTCAAAATAAGTAAAATGTGTACATATATTTTCTAAGTTTTATGTGTCATAAATTCATAAACATTTTGGAGTGTTTATTATGACTGGTATCACAGAGTATTTATATTAAAACTGTATTTAATATTGCACTTGTGGCATAATTTTAGAATACAGAAATTTATACTGAGAGTCTTTGGCAATAGAGTGATCTGTTCAATGATTTCCAAAGAACACACTTATCATAACTTAGCACCCTCTAAGTGGTTCCAGAATCATTGCATTATTTATAAACTGAGGAGTCAGTTGTCCTCTGTAATCAGCAAAGTATAGATTTTGAAATTTCGTTTTTTCTCCCAAATTGTGTATCTTAAGTTATCTAATGGCACCATATTTGTCTTTATGTGTCCAAGCCTAACTTTGGGGAAAAAAGGTTGCTCATTACAACATTGTTGATTTTTTTCAACACATATAAAAGAAATTGCCTTATGGAATGACTTTACTGGTAAATAACATAAGGAGCAAACACTTTGAGGCAAAAGCAAGCATGTGATGCTGGAAAAACCCTTTTCTTCCACTTGGTGAAATCTAAGTCAATACAAATAAAATGAGACATGTTGAGAAGATAGCCAAGCCAAATTAACAACATAGCAACTAAAAACTGCAAACCTTTTCTAAATTTCTTCCCTGCTAATTAACTCTCCTCTCAATAATCAATGTTACCAATTCTCTCATTATCTTGTTAATAATGTGAATAATGTGAAACAGAAAGTCTTTCTAAACTACGTAGGGACTCATTATCACATCTCTATAGTTCATTACTGAGTATAGCTACAATGGAATAAATGCTTTACAGTCAAGAGCAAGTTTGATATAAGAAGTCATTATTTTTAAAACCTCAAAAACTATTAAAAGGTGCTGGTATAAATGCAGTATATCATAAACATTATGCAAATGGTGAAAAGAAGAATGTCTGGATTAAGTAATAATATTTAGCGTTTTACTCTTTGGTAATTGTCTTGAGTGAATATTGTCTAAATTTAAACTACCTTGATTAACCCACTATAGTTCTTCAATATAAAGTAGAAATGAGAAGTCCTACAAAATATAAAATTAAAAATTGGAATGCTTAAGACATATTATTTATGTTTTGTTTCCCAGTCTCTACATTCCTAAACTGAATCATAAAAAAGTATGCAGGAAAACTATTTATGTGATGCCCTTTACATGCAGGAAAAGTAATGCATTGGATTCAAATACCCAAAGAGCAATACATTTCAGTTCTCAAGGCAAAAGCAGGACACGTGTCTGTCTAAAAGGGTCTCTGCTAATTTTGCATAAGTAATAAAACTTTGCCTTATATGTTTTCAGATTGATTTTCTTTTTAATCTTGACCTAGGGCTGGATGTTGATGGATATGTCCATTCTCTCGAATAAGCCTTGAAATGAAGTAGAGTTGAAGCCAACAGTGGCACCCACTGTTTCTGTTGAGATCAGAAACAGAGAAATTGTTGTCCTTTTGTTTTTCTACCCACCCGCTGCAATCACCACACTATTCCAAATAATTTAAGGGTATGAAAAAATTAAATGATTACATGTTTATGAAATATATATTTACATTTGCCAAAATAATATGCTGATTTCCATTACCAATAACTGAAAATGTAACACAGAGGGTGGGAAGAAAACTGTACTGGGTTATAAGATATTCTTTATATCAGAGAAAAGCATTTGAATCTTTTGAAACATCTCAAATACTGAGATGACTCCTGTGACAAGATAAAGAAACTAGTGGCAATTTAAATAAAACTTCAATATTTAGAAACAAGTAAAGATGATAAAAACTGATAATGCTTAGAGCACAGATTGAGGTTCTTTCCTCCCACTTGATTCCTTTCCAAAATAAAAAAGGAACTTTCTGCATTTGCTCAACAGTATGAGAGACACTGAGTCCAGAACAACTCTCCATGAACCCAAATGCAAACGTTTTTATGATCATGGTAGCAACGTCTTACAATTAAATAGCACTTCACATATTGGGCACCTGGTGAACACTAGACTATTGCTGTGATATTGCGATCACTGTTACTGTTGTTGTCATCTTCGCACTGATCTCAACTGATTTCAACAATACAGTGAGGATCAAATAGGCTTTTTTTATTTTAAAAAATCCTAATTGGATTTATCAGGGTGACATTGGTCTTCATGTCCTCCTTTCACTGATGGGAAGAATGAAATTGGGAGGCTCATCGGTTTGCCTGAGGTCCAGAACTCTGGCCCCTAGCAAGGCTTCACTGTCAAGTAGGCACTTTCTTTTGTTTATCTTGTTTCTGATACCAATAGTTTTAGCACTTGAATTTCACCTGTTTGCACAATGTAAACTTTTAAGTGTAAATTAAGTTAATAAATATATAAAACCTAAGGTATAAAACATGATTATGTTTGCATTTATTCTTTTTCCCTGCTTCCTGGGTAAAGGTCAACTATAGATAGTCTTGTAATAAGTTTGTTATGTTAAATATTAAGGTGAATAATTATTTGCAAAACCATTGTTATTAACCAGTACAATATCAAAACTATAAACAAAAGCTCTTTTATAAATATCTATAATATAAAATTTATAATTATTCTATGTAATTTGTCCCAAGTCTAAGTTGATTATTTCCTTTAGTTAAAAAGAGGCTGTGCACATGGACACTGTATGTTGTGAAGCCCATCAGAATGCCTACAGATTCACACAGTTAATAAGAAACATGTATGTCCATGCATACTCCTTCTCACCGAGAAGCTAAAGTATAAAACTTGTCCCTAATATGACTAGTCAATTCCACTCAGAAGTTAAGTTTTTATCCTGTCCCCTGAGGGGAAAAAGAAAAGTATTTCAAATGTTTTTGGTTTCCCCAGTTGATTAAATTTGTTATTCCTTATCTCTTTATATACCATGCTGGAAGCTTCTGGATGGCAAGAACCTCATCCGCTACTTCTTGGCATTTTCGGTGCCTATTACACAGAAGTCCCATAAATGTTTGTTGGTTTCGGCCCAACACTATTTAGCTGTTCTTTCACTTTATAAAACTTGGATTTTTCTTACTTGGATCCATGTCTTATTGAGGACCAGCTACTGGTTTATAAATATTGTTTGTTTCTTCAGATAATTTGGTTCAATATTCAATGTATTTTTAAAGAAAAAATAACAAGCTGAAGACACTAATAGGTTTATAAAAATTCAGATAAATTCATGAAGATTCTTTAATTAGTCTGATTGGCAATATTGCAAAAGTAGCTTATTTCCAAAGCACTGAAAGTATAAGTTCAGTTCATGTAAACAACTGTTGAATGTTTAAGTGCCAGGTATTGTACTGAGATGAAAAAAATGGAAATGGGAGGGAGTGCGAAGGGCAGGATTCTGTCTATCGATGTGACAACCTTTGTCCTCAAGACACTTGACAGAATAATACATTTGGTACTTTGCAGAATGCTGTGCTGAGAGATCTCTTTGTGTGTCTATTGCACTTTCTAGTATTGACAGTGATTCAGGAGTACTTGGTAATTTGATTGACTGAGTGTTCTAGCTAGTGAGGCCCTGTCATATATTTCATATCCAATTTTTGAAAAATTATAATATAAGGGTCGGAAACATAGAACTGGCCATGCTAACTCAGCCCTATAATTCTCAAAAGTTTGATTGACTATTTAATTTATATATTTGCTATAAATATTTGCCATGTATTTAATGTGCAAAGCACTGTGAATACATAGTACAAAAATAATCTTTCCCTCATTCATTCCCTCATTCATTAGCCAATTTATTTAAGAAATACTTGCTGAGTACCAATGATGTTCCTGACATTGAATAATCAATCATTATCCATAAGAACTGTATAGTCTAGTTGGGGAGATAAGGCCTATATACAGATATCAGAATATATGACATTATGCTGGCAATCCAGTAAAAGATATAAAAAGTGTTTCATCACATACAGTAGCAATATATATATTTTTGTTTACCTGGCCATTTGGTCTTTCATCAACCTGCCGATTTACCTTTTCTCAATATCCCTTTGTAGCTCCCATGTAGAAAGTTGCCTAGTCTTTTAAATTTTTCTCTTGGGTACAACTGCCATTATTTAGAATAGTATTTTGGCTTACTTATTCTAAACTTACCTAACTTAAGTTTCGAAATGGTCTCCTTTGTTCTAATACTTTAAAATTTAGTGAAAAAAATATTAATCTCATCTATGCCTTCCACAAGTGTATAGGTTTTGTTCAAATAAAAAGAGCCCAGTTTCACAGCTTCTCACACAACAACTCTTTTCCTTGGTCGTTTTATAGAAGATACTCAGTTCTATAATTCTACTGAATATAATTTAATCTTTCTTGGATGATTTAGAAGTTATTTCAGGATGTTAACAGTGGCTCAAAGTCATTTTTGTCAATAGCCGCTGGTACTGAATGCAGAAGGCATTAAAGCTGGATTGGATTAAATTCGTGGCAGAACTGGATCATGCCCCAAATGTGACCTCTGGAAATGTACCAAATTTTACTTGTCTTTTTTTTCTTTCACTCCAAATTAAGAATGTACAATTAAACTTGGGTTAATTCAGATTCACAATAAACTACAACTTACTGTGTATACGTGAATTAAAGCACATAGTTAAATTTTTACATATACTACACTTTTAATTAATCTGTAACAGTACAAAGCAAAGTACTTACATTAGCTGCACCGAGAAGTATTAATGTTGGCCCAAGCCCTATTGTGTATATTGATCTGAGCATCACTGACACAAGAAATGGCCGAATACCCACAGGCTTGGAGAAGAAAAACAGCATTGATGTGCAGATTGCGACTGCAATCCAAAGAAGAACTGAGAACAATGGAGAAAGTATACCTGCAAAATGTGGAAGAAGTTTATTTTTCCTAAGAACAAAAGTAGAAAATGTTATAATATTTGCCACTTTTATATAACACATATAGCAAGTCAAGCCATGGGACACTAAATTTCAAAACACCCTACTGCACACACCATGTGTTTAAGCGGAAATGTCTGTGGACACAATATTCATTACATTTCTTTCCAGAAAGTTTGTGATTAATTTCAGGCTGTTTACAGATTCACTAATTGTGCTCTTTTCACTAAGCCTGAGAATTCTTCATCTTTGTCTCCTACAGGAGTTATATATGCTAAATGCCTTTGATAGAGGTATCCCACTTGGAAGCCATCATTCAAAAGTTATGATTGATAACCATTAAGTGTATAGCTAAATCATGTGAAACCTGGTATTTTTCCATTGAACTCATACTTTGCCTTGTTCTGTTATTATCAAGTGTCTATATGATAGACTCCTCTAAAGAATTCACAATGAAGAACATCCAGTCCTTAACAGACACAAGTTCTAACAGTTAAAACACAGGTGGGTGTATATAGGTACATGGATCTAAAGAACACATATGAAAGTGTGTGCTTGAAGGCCAACTTGAGTTCTTAAAAGTATTGAGCTACTTAAACCATTAGAAACAAAAGTTTCAAATATTTTAAAAGTAAACTCTATTACAAACGAAATTTCATTCAAAATTGTCCAAAACGGGGTTTGACAATATATTTCTTTAAAGAGAAGCACAAATCCGTGATGTCTGCACCGACACGTGGATTTCAGGAATCCCCCTCTGAGCATCACGTGGTGCTGGGCCTGCCAGAGTAAATCACAGGGCAGCACTCCTAGGCTGGTCAGACCAGTGCCGAAACCTCAACCATGTGCGGGTGGCTGGTGAAGTCAGAGGGGAGACAACTAAATGGAGATTTTTTCCTAATTATTTCTTTTGGCCACACCTCTTTTTGTTGTTAATAAAATTAACTTTTGCATGCAAAACACCACAAGGCCTGTGGTGCACAGGCTTTTTGTGTTGTCGTCAAAACTGTGGGATTATCTGGACTCCTGTAATGAATGCTGTGTAAGCCTTTAAGTTCACAGTGAGTACTAAAAGATCAAAAGTAGGTAGAAAGATTCTATTAGACATTTAAAAGAAAACGAAATGCCACGTAGCAAACAGCATTGGTTTAGACATGTTTATTGTTGCAATGTTTGTTCTTATCATGTTATCTCTTAAAGCAAGCCATAAAGCAAGCCTCTAGTCAAAACAGCGGTGTAGACAGACATGGCTCACCCCTTCGCACAATCACATAAAAATTATAACTAAAATATAGAACAACCATCACTCAGAACCATTAGAAATCGAGTTAAATGGATGCCTGACCACTATGGAATTAAAGAAACCACATTCATTAAGACTGGTAGAAGGGGCAAAGACATGGAAAGGGTTGGTCTCTCACCCACATGTGGTGGATAAAATTTGGGAGGGATATCTCAGGAGCAAGGAGTCTCAGACAAACACCAGGCTCCCCAGCCCAGGGTTCCAGTGCCAGGAAGGAAAGTCCCCGTAACTTCTGGCTGCAAACACCAGTGAGTGGGGATTGAGTCAGTGGAAGAAACTTCTGGTGTCCCAAGCAGTTCCTCTTACAGAGCCCACGTGCAGATTCACCTACT
>PVKM010040659.1:0-13390 GCA_004027735.1 Carollia perspicillata
CATCCCTACCTCTACAGACCACCTGACAGCTACAAGAGGGCAGACGAGAGTCCCAGTAGGTCCATTAAGCATTTAGGAATAATTTAGAATTTTTTAGTATGTTTATTGATTATGCTATTACAGTTGTCCAATTTTTCTCCCCTTTATTCCCCTCCACCCTGCACCCCCCTCCCATAAGCACTCCCTGCCCTCAGTTCATATAAACCACTATGAAATGGCTCAGCATTTTCAGCAATACACAAGTACACACACATGGAGCAAATGAGGCTCCATACTGATCATGGTTCAGTGTTTGATTGTGGTTCAGTGTTTGAATCTAGATGATCAGTTTGTGGTGACTATTCTTTCTATGTTTTGTAGATTGAAAATTTTTCATAATAAAAAGTTTTAAAAAGTAAAAAGAGAACTTAACCAGTTTCGCCTTTCTGCTGTACTTGATTCCTCAGACATGCCCCTTGCTTTCAGCCATACAGTACTTTGTACTAGCTCCTGATGTCCCCATCTGAATGCTCTTCTCACTCCTCTCCACCCATGTCTATCCCATTTGACCCCAGAGGGGAGTGTCCTGAGTAGTTCAGCCTCCTTTCAACCCTCAGTATCACTGATCACCCTGTACTTCATTACATCATCATCATCATCATCATCATTGTCATCATCATTATCGTTGTCGTAGTCATCCTTGCCATCCACCATAACTTTTAATACGCACTTACTAAGCCCTAAATACTGAGCCAAGTGTTTTACAGGACAACCCTCTGAAGTAGGTGCTATTTACAAATGATGAAACAGGCTCAGAGACATTAGAGGATTTCTTAAGGTCACATATGTGGAAAGCAGCAGGGACAGGATTTGAACCCACCTCTGTCTGGTTGCAGAGCCTCTGTTCAGCAGTCCCTCCCTGCACCTTGCTAGACTTCTGCTGTATTTTTGTTTTCGTGTGGCCACTTGGCCCCTTTGTCGTTATTTGCCTTTTCCCCTACTAATGCTCCTCTACCGCAGCGCCTGAATGTTCCGTGAAGGGGAGACGGTGCCTTGTACTGCTTTACATTTCCCAGGGGCCCAGCACAACAAGGAGCAGTGGTTTGGTTGACTTCACATAATTTTCTCAATTTTGAGATGCACTGGATCCCTGCTGGGTCAGGATCAAGCAACACAGTCTGCATTCATTATCTTCCTTTTCCCATTCCTGTCTCTAACTCCTACCTTGATCCCATTCCAACCCTCCTAAATAAGTGAGAGAAAATCCCTCTTAGTAGGTGCCTCCCTCAACTACCTGCATCTATCTCCCTGCCCTTCCTTACCTGAGGCTCACAGCAGCAGCAGCAGCAGCCATGGTCACCCCCAGTGCCCTGTGCTCTCCATTCCATCTACTATGTGCTGGCTGTCCCAGGGGCTGCAGCAGTTGGTGAAGGATGTTGCCCATATGGGTATTTTCTATCTACCCTGCAAGATTTAACTGTTACTTTGCAATTGAGAAACCCCAAGGAAAGTGTGGTGAGAGGGACAGGTTCAGGAAAATGCAAAAGGAGAAAAGAGAGATCACTGCCCTTGTGACACCTTCCTTCCTGTTTTCATCATGCCCTAGCTCTCTTGGGCAACACTCGATAGCTCCCCGTTCTCCACCACAGCAATTCTCGACCCACCCATCTGATGTCCCACCTCTGTTCCACTCACTTCCTCAAGTCACCAAGACATTCTCATCACTGGACACTGACCACTACTACATCCCACAACCCCTCTTGCCACTCTCCCTGTCTGGAATGAACTGTACATTATTCACATTTGGTTTGCCCTTCAAGGCCTGGTTCCAACCTTCCTGATGACATGCCTTCTTTAATCTTACTCCACACCATGATTCTCAAGTATGGGCATGTGACTGAGTCATCACTCGGGAAGCCTGGCAAGCACACATGTGCCTGGGCTCTACCCCCAGAGACTCTGATTTGGTAAGTCTGGAGAAGGCCCAAGAATCTGCATTTTAACAAGCAGCCCAGGTGATTCTGAGGCAAGTGGTCCAAATAGCCAATACCTATAAAAGATCTGTATGAGCCCTGGCTGGTGTGGCTCTGTGGATTGAGCACTGGCCTGTGAACTGAAAGGTCGCTGGTTTGATTCCCAGCCAGGGCACATGCCTGGGTTGCAGGCCAGGTCCCCAGTTAGGGGCATGCGAGAGGCAACCAATTGATGTATCTCTCTCACACCCATGTTTTTCCCCCTCTTTTTCTCCCTCCCTCCCCCCTCTCTAAAAATAAATAAGTAAAACCTGCACCCCAGGTTCTTTGCTCAGGTTATCTCATTTAATCCAATCAGCTTTGGGAGGTTGTATAGTGAATATCTGCCATCTTTTGGGTCTGCGGCATCCCATGCCTTTTATCTTTGAGGGATATGCCCCAAAGTGTGGGTATCCCTAGACTACAGAACTCCACTTCCCTCTCTGTTGATATGGAGGGAAATTCCTCTACCCCTTCTCCCTGGTACCTATGGCACAGGCTTGTGACTTGACCCAAGCTTGGCAAAATGCACAATTCTGCCCAGGGTTCTGGATTCTACGTATGTGATACAACTTGCAGTGCCAGTTGGAGATGACAGCACTTTGAGAGTCCATGAATAGTATGGTGGCAAGTAGTTCATGGCTTCAAGTGTGCAGGGGCAGTGGCGTGAATGGCAAGCTCATCACTAGACTATCTCATGCTATAACCTCTGCTCTGCTATCTATTCTCTCTTGGTTTCTGCTGTTTTCTAAACCTGGTCCTTCAACCTTCTTATTGACTCTATGAACTACTGATATCTTTCTAAATTACACTGCCATTTAAGATAGCCAGAATTGGATTCAGTTGTTGGCATCAAGAACCATGGCTGGTATTGGTTATTTTGCCCATGAGGCAATGGGGACTATCTCCCGAATGAAGTCCAGAGAGATTAACTGTGTCACTCAAGATCAGACATACTTCAAGCATGTTGTAGAGATGGGATTCAACCCGGGTGTTCTTTAATTCCAAGGCCTGTGGAGTTAACCACATTACACTATTGTATCAGTTAAAGCCCCAACAAGAAATAGGGGGCTCCCTGAACTGAGTAATTGAGAAGTGTTTGATAAGAGCTGGGTGGCATTTGGGGAAATCAGTAAGGGATGCGACAATACCCTGAGGCTGGTGACAGTGGTGAGTCATTACCACCTCTAGGCCTAAAGGGGTAAGGGGACTGAGTAATTGCCCAAACTTGGAGATAGTGGCTGTTTGGTGAGGGGCTTCAAGGGACCTCCATTAGAGCAATGCAGCCATTCCACACAAGAGCCCAGAGGATAAAAACCCTGCCCTCATTCTCTTCCCATCCTCTGCTCTGCTTTCATGCTGCCCACCTGCTAAACCCAACCAGAAGCTGGTGGGCAAGGGAGCCTGTTGATTTAACCCATCTTGGTCAGGAAAGAAAAGGATGGAGAGTGGGTCTATAGGTACAAATGGGAGAGCATCCAGCACAACCATTTGTCTTCCAATTTAGTGTACGTAATTTCTCAGGCAAGTTTAATGTATTGGACTTAAACATGACTTAATCTATAGTTAAGCATGCTAACTCATACAGTTGGTTACTGTTACATACACCGATGCGGGAAACAAACGTCCAGGAACTTTCAGGATTCAAATGTGATGTTTTATTGGCCAAAGCTTTGCCTGCGCATTCTCCGAATGTGTCCGGAGACACAGTGCTCCTAAGAGCTGCAAATGAGAGTCGCGCCTTAATGCTCACAGCTAGGTTCTTTTATAGAAGCGAGCAAGCAAGCACTTTTACAGAAGCAGATGTGGCAGTTAGCCATTGGCTGGGAAACTCATGCTAGGCTCGTGCTCTCGTTGGTAATTGGTCGGGGAAGCTCGTGCTCAGCCTGTGTTCAAGGGCTGGGGCAGGGGTAAAACTTTTCACCTGGGCAACTGTCCAGGTGGCTATCTGCTAGGTCAGCCCTGCCTTTCTTAACTTCTTGGAACACAAGCCTAGGGTGGTTATGCAGTTATGGCTTTTCTAACCTTATTTTCTTAACACTAAACTCCTTATTCTCATGCAGCTTTCTTTGTTCTCCACAGTTACCTCTTCTATGAATGTGTCGTGGTGTTTAGTAAGGAGCATGATGACTTCTTGGAACTCCCATCTTCCAAACAAATTTGAGGACCACTTAGAGAGAGTCACTGCTGTGATTCATCAGGTATGGAGGGAGCCCTGGAACCTACATTTTAAATAAATGTTCCAAGAGACTCTGATGCAGGTGGTCTAAGGACTAGAGTCAGAGAAACACTGCCCTGAAGTGTTCTACATTTAACAATGGTACTTCCCTCGCCCTGGCCTTTTTGTCAACTTCATGAACAGAGACAGCATTGGACCTGCTAGACTGCAGGTCCCAGGGTCCCAGACCAGTAACCTCAGAGATCAAACACTGCATGCCCTGTGGTTACTGCCTCTGAGCTGCTCGGCTCTCTTAGGCAGGAAAATAGATGAACTAGGATGAACAGTTTCTGTAAGAAGTCCTTCTCAGAAGACGTGAATTCCCTTAACACATCTTATGATGGAGTCAAAATTGGGGGATAAGAGAGAATCTCTCTGGGTTAAGTGCCAACCTCCTTGAGGCTTCAGACAGAGCAGTTATTCTCCAGTTGATGAGGAAGTCCTTACATGGTGGCAGTGGGATGCAGATAGGACAGAGGAGTTGCAGCGGGTGGCTGAACATTAGCACTCAGGTACCTTTTTTCACAGTAGTGGGGTAAAGTTATGCTAATTGTAAGAATATGTTTCCCTAGCACATGATGGATTGTGTGTTGGAAGGTGTGTTTGTTCTTGGGGAATTTGATATGAAATTAGCCTTGGCCATTGCTAAGTTGGAATAGAAGTATCCATCATTTTTCTCCCCACCCATGGGGGACTCTTCTGTTTTAGAGCCAAAGGAGGTAGGAAATTGGAAAGTCTTGATTTAAATCTGTTGGCTTTTGCAAGAGACAGATGGGCCTGGACACCTATTTCATCAATGATCATGAGGGACTCAGAGAGGCAGACCTAGAAAGGAGAATGAAAGTAGGGTGGGGAACTGAGAGTGCACATTGGGGACAGCCTCCAGAAGCCTAAATGGTGAGCTCTTGTCACCCCTGGCCCTTGTGTGGTACAAGGAAAAGAGGCATTTAGAGGCCTTATAGCCAGAACTCCTGGCTATTCTCTTCTATATGGGCTTAGTCTTCAGTAAAGGAACTCTCTAGTTTTTGTTCCTACCAGCAAGTGGTGACACACTATTCATGTGGCCTCATTCTAGACACACACTTCTCTGCCTTCCCGGAATTGTTCTGAAGATCCAGTGATGACACAACTGATAGGCAAATGATATCCTCTATCAGTCCTATCCGATCCTCCCAGTATTGTCCCAGGATGCTGCATTCTGGTTAACTTGTTTTTTTCTTCCCAAATATGGAATTCTCACTCTGGTATGATGTCTTCTCCTCATTCCAAGGTTTTCCAACACCTTTCTGTTGGAAAGGGCCACAGATAAAGGGAGCAAACCAAATATCTGTTTCTAGAAGAAAGGAAGGCCCCATAGGCTAGGAGAGCAGATGCTTCTATAGTGCAGCTCTGTCTGGGTCAGGCCACAGTGCTGTGGTCCAGGGCAAGGACCAAGACAGATTCAGCAGCTATGTCCTTGTACCTCACAACCCCCACAAGACAGCGAGTGACAGTAAAAAGCATTGGACTCTGTATTTATTCTTTTAACATTTATTTATTTATTTTTAGAGAGGGGAAGGGAGGGAGAAAGAGAGGCAGAGAAACATCAATGTGTGGTTGCCTCTTGCATACCCTCCACTGGGAACCTGGACCACAACCCAGGCATGTTCCCTGACTGGGAATGGAACCAGTGGCCCTTTGGTTCTCACGCCAGCTCTCAATTTACTGAGCCACACCAACCAGGGCAGGACTCTTATCTTTATTTAATGGAAACTCGAGACCTGGGACATTAGAAACTGTATGTTCTGTTCTGATGGGACAAAGCACACACCCAAGGTTATTAGTGAAATGAGGGGACTCAGCAGACCAGAAAGGTGGGATCCTGAGCCTTAGAAATAACCTGTGTTACAGATTCAGCTCAGAAATTGCCCACCCCTTCTTTCTGTCCCCCTTCACACTCTTCTTCCAGCAAAACTGCCAGGTGGACACGGAGGGAGGTCGCAAGGCATTCTTGTGCGTTCGTGGACCTAGGGTCCAAATGACCTCTGCGTGACAACCAACAGGACAGTGAAGACCAGGCTCTTGGACAGGATTCCGCACACCACGATAGTGATGATACTAATTGGAGAGATCCTAGGGGAGAGAAGAGATTTAATGCTGCTGCTGGCAATGGCACTTTCTCACTCTCGAGTTTTACTCTATAAAAGTTCTTCACATCACTTATTTTATCTGTATAGCTTCTTCCAGAACCTTTCTCCATACTGACTGGCCCTATGCATTTAGTGTCCCATTGCCTAAAATTGCTGATTAGAAGTAGATTTACTAGAGACCATAAGGCCAGAAGAAACTGCAAGGAGAAAAGGCAGGTCGATTAAATTTCTCTTCCTTCACTGTGATGAGTAGAGAAACAGAGAGGTCCCAGAGTCAGAAAACCTAGTTCCTATCCTCAGCATCATGATCTACTTCCAGGGAGAAACCCCTCATCTCTTTGGTCTCAGTTTCCTTATCAATCAACTGAGAAGAATCCAATCCTTATCAAAATCCCATCATGAATTTTTATATTTTTTTACCAAAAATGATTCTAAATGTCCTGGGTAAATGTCAGTAGATAACACTTTTTTAAGAAATAGAGGTAGACTTCCAGCCAAGATGGAGGCATAGGTAGATACACTTTGCCTCCCTGCACAACCAAAAGAGGGACAACAACAAATTTGAACACAAAATACAATCAGAAATGCCAGAAAATCAAACTGTATGGAAATCTGACAACCAAGGAGTTAAAGAAGAAACATTCATCCAAACTGGTAGAAGGGGCAGAGATGGGCAGAGATGGGCAGCTTGGGTGGAGAGGACTCATGGCAAGGCAGCAGCTGGAGGAGTGGGTGGGTGAGGTAGCAGCTGGTGGTCCCAAATCTGTGTGTGGATAAACCAGGAGGAACAACTAGGGAGTGAGACAGACCATGCAACCCAGGGTTCCGTTGCAGGAAAAGAAAGCCTCAAAAATCTCTGGCTGTAAAAATCAATGGGGGTTGCAGTAGCAGGAAAAACTCCCAGCCACAGAAGAGAGTCCAATGGAGAGACCCACAGGGTCCTAGAACATACACAAACCCACCCACCTGGAAATCAGCACCACAAGGGCCCAATTTGCTTGTGAGAAGTGGAGGAAGTGACTGAAAGCCAGGAAAGAGCAGAGGAGACAGCATTGTTCCCTCTATCACCCCTGCCCACATACAGTGTCACAACACAAGGTAGTAGGCTGCCCTGCCCTGGTAAATAACTAAGGCACCACCCCTTACAACATGACAGGTGCACCAAAACAAAGACATGTGGCCCAAATGAAAGAACAGATCAAAACTCCAGAAAAAGAACTAAGCAATGAGGAGGTAAACAACCTATCAGATGCACAGTTCAAAACACTGGTAATCAGGATGCTCACAGAAATGGTTAAGTATGGTCGCAAAATAGAGGAAAAAGTGAAGGCTACACAAGTGAAATAAAGGAAAATATACAGAGAAACAATAGTGAAGGGAAGGAAACTGGGACTCAGATCAATGATTTGGAGCAGAAGGAAGAAATAAATATTCAACCAGAACAGAATGAAGAAACAAGAATCCATAAAAATGAGGAGAGGCTTAGGAACCTCTGGGACAACTTTAAATGTTCCAACATCCAAATCATAAGGTTGCCAGAAGGAGAAGAGCAAGAGCAAGAAATTGAAAACTTATTTGAAACCATAACGAAGGAGAACTTCCCCAATTTGGCAAAGGAAATAGACTTCCAGGAAGTCCAGGAAGTTCACAGAGTCCCAAAGAAGTTGGATCCAAGGAAGCACACACCAAGGCACATCATAATTATATTACCCAAGATGAAAGATAAGGAGAGAATATTAAAAGCTGCAAGAGAAAAGGAGACAGTTACCTACAAAGGAGTTCCCATAGGACTATCAGCTGATTTCTCCAAAGAAACCTTGCAGGCAAGAGGGACTGGAAAGAAGTATTCACAGTCATGAAAAGTAAGGACCTACATCCAAGATTGCTCTATCCAGCAAACCTTTCATTCAGAATGGAAGGACAGATACAGTGCTTCCCAGATAGGGGTCAAGTTCAAGGAGTTCATCACCAAGCCCTTATTATACGAAATGTTAAAGGGACTTATCTAAGAAAAAGAAGATCAAAAATATGAACAGTAAAATGACAACAAACTCACAACTATCAATAACTGGACCTTAAAAAACACAAAAACAAAAACAAACTAAGCAAACAACTAGAACAGGAACAGAATCACAGAAATGGAGATCACATGGAGGGTTATAAGCAGGGAGGGGGAGGGGGAGAATGGGAGAAAGGAACAGAGAATAAGAAGCATAAATGATAGGTACAAAATAGTCATGGGGAGGTTAAGAATAGTATAGGAAATGGAGAAGCCAAAGAACTTACATGTGTGACCCATGGACATGAACTAAGGTGAGGGGGGAATGCTGGTGGGAGGTGGGCTGCAAGGTGGAGAAGAATAAAGGGGAGAGAAAAATGGGACAACTGTAATTGCATAATCAATAAAATATACTTTAAAAGAAAGAAATAGAAATGAGTGAGGACACTTGGCCTATCTAGACTCAGTAGACACAGAAATAGGTCACAGCACAAGTAACCTGCATGACAAGACACGAGACAAAAAGAGAAATAGGTAGCAGTGAAGCAAACTGAAATCCAAAGACAGATGTAACATTATGTAGGAATTAACACCTAAGGAGCTCAATAAAGAGCCCAGTATGTAGGCAAGGATTGTTTAGTAAATAGTCTAGAGGTACCTAGATATTAATATGAAGAGAAATCCATCTTTTCTACAATTTCTACAATAGAAAATAATCACCCCTACCAAAGGTAACTACAAATTTACATAAAATTTTTTAAATAATGAAACATCACTGGGAAATAGAATCAAGCAGGATTAAGAAATAAAACAAAGCGGTAATTTCAGGATCAACATTTGCCTACACAAAACTAAAAACCGAATGTACACACTAGCAAAGGAACAAAGGACATAATGGTCATAGAAAGCTGGAAATGGCCCTTTTGCATTACATTCAACTCTAGCCTATGAAACTGCACTGACTCACCATTCCACTAGGTGTGGAACGTGGCCTGGTCAAGTTCAGCCGCTGGTAGTGCTGGCAAGGGTGTGGGGCATGGGCCAGCTGGCCCAGCACCTCTGCAGCCCTCTTCCCTGTGGCCCTTGAGCCCTTGTGCTGGGTTGAGCTCTGCTGCCTTAAGGTCCCAGCTCTAGGCTTGAATAACTACCTCTTTCCTGTCTCTCCTGCCAGTGTCCCGCCTTATCCTATCCCAACCTTTTAAGATTTTCGTGTGGGAAGCTCATGGGTGTGTTCACTCTCCTAAGGCCAGCACCCAGCCCTTCCAGAGACCACAAAGAGCCAGTCTGCCAGACCTCTGCAGAGCCTAGGAGTTCCCTGGGCCACCACTGACGACTGGAAAGTCGAGAATATAAATAATCCAGTTCTCCACCCCTGAGACAGGCAACTCTGGGTGTGACCTGTGGGTCCCCAGGGCCCTCTGCAGCACTGAGTCAAAGTTCTCCCTATGAGACTCAGCTTGGTTATGACACCGTTTGCTAGGCTTCCTTCTCTCCTGGTCCACTTCCCTAGTGGTTTTATCTGGTATCACTTCCCAAAGCATCTGCATGAGACTTTTCCCACAGCCTGCTTCTGGGGAATGCACCCTAGGTCAGAGTGACAAGTGACTTCCTCAGAGGGGCCTCTACATCCATCCCCAAACTGGGGTCCCAGCTGTTCCATCACCTGAGCAAACAGCTCCGTGTATTAAATTGTATTGTTTTCACACAGCTCAGTGGCTTCTGCTTTCCTGCCTGGCCTCCAAGAGGCTAGTTTATAATTAGTTAAGATAAAAGTTAATAGATAAAAGAGGTGGAAGGGGGACTCTAGTAGGAACGTGGGCAAAGGCTATACATGCTCATTTATATACTGCAAATTAAAAGTTTTGAATACAGAAAAATGTCAACCCTCAGTAGATCATTTATTTTATTTTGTTCATAGAGATTTAATGAGCACCTATTACATACCAGGCACTTAGGCTGGTGTTGGTGAAACAGTGGAAGGGGAAAAGGCACTACCTCTACCCACAAGGAGCTCATTATCCACAGTAATAGAGAAACTACCAGTTCACATCTATTTGGGCAGGAGTGTCTCAGAAATACTAAGTCTACCCTGGCTGACGTGGCAGAGTGGATTCAGTGCCAGCTTGCAAACCAAAGGGTCGCTGGTTCAATTCCCAATCAGGACATATGCCTGGGTTGCAAGCCAGGTCCCCAGTAGGGGGTGCATGAGAGGCAACCAATTGATGTATCTCTCACAAATTCATCTTTCTTCCCCTCTCTTTCTCTTTCCTTTCCCCTTTCTCTAAAAATAAATAAATAAGATCCTAAAAAAAAAAGAAAGAAATACTAAATTCTTGGAGGCCAGCTGGCAGAAACACTGCTTCACTTATGCCTTATGGACCACACTACAGATTATTTCTGATCACTGGAAGAGCATTTGGCAAGATGTATGCAGAGCGATAAAAATATTCAAATTCTCTTAACAGTAATTTTGTTTGAATAAATTATTTCAAAGAAGAAAAAGACATCTGCAAAAATATGTCCAGCTCAAAGTTAATACCATAAAAAAGGAAACAATCTCAACATCTCAAAACAGGCATGTGGCTATGTAAATTACAGTTTTTCCACTGATACAAAAGTATACACAAGTCGAAATTATAATTACAAAGACTACGTAGCAGCATCAAGAAGAGTTTTAGCATGGAAAAATAATGAAAATGTTTAGAATTACTATTGTGTTAAAATACATGAACATGAATAAACATTGGAATTCAGCAAAGGTGCCATTTCCCTCCCTTCTCTGGCATGAGAGGAAACAGAGGGTGAATTGGGGTGAGTGGCGGCCTCATTGCCATCCTCCTCCTAACTCTAGCACCACCTCCTTCCTCCCCTGGAAAGTCCTACCAGGTGACTTCAGCCTGCTCCTGTGCCGCCCCCTCCCCCATCCCTCACTCGCCACCTCCTCTCAGCACATGGACTGGGAATCAAGGGCTAGGTGTCCAAACCAGCCCCCTCCTCCAGAGACCTGGAAACCGTACCTAATGACATCTGTCCCATGTGTGGAGTTGACTCTCAGATCAGGAGAGGAGAGGCTGACAGTTGATGTGGACCAGGGTTGAGTCACAGTGCTTGGGCTGACAGGAAGCTTGCCCCGGGCCTTGGTGGTGATAGGAGAAACAGTGGGAATCTCAGTCACGTTCTCAGTAGAATTACTGTCTGAGGCAGGATCTGCAAAAAGACACATTGGATGGATGGATAGATGGATGGATAGATGGATGGATGGATGGATGGATGGATGGATGGATGGATGGATGGTAGGGTAAATGGAGCTGAGGAGGGACATGAACATGGACATTCATGAAGCAAGGTTTCCTTTGCTGAGATTTTTTAAAAATGAGTGGGGCCACCCTAGGTCAGAAAGAGGAAAAGGAAAGAAGGAAGGGAGGAAGAAAGAGAAGGAGGAATTTTCTGTTCACATCATTAGAAACACACTTGCCTGCTATCCTTCACCAATCCATATGCCCCATCTTCTTCACAAACAGTTCCTTGATTACTCTAGCTTTTACCATTCACTCCACCTTATACTCAACCATACCCATGGCACATAGCTTCACAAGCCATCTTTTATTAATATATTGCATGTTACCTGTCTTCCTTAGGCTTAGGATTCCTCAAGTGTTAGGAACTTGAACTCGTCTCTCTTTCCTCTGCCTTCCTTAATTTATCAGATCAACATCTACTTCAAGCTTCCTGTGTGCCCCATACTACATTAATCACTTGGGGATACAGAGCTGAGCAAAGCACAGGCTCCTCCCTCAAAGCGCTCAGAGATCAATAGGGGAGACATGAGTAAACTGGCCACTACCACCCAGGGAGATAGTGTTGTCCATGGGAGAAGATATTAAGTGAGCTCTGTATTTTGGGTAGCCTTACTACCCAAAATGGGAGCCATGGACCACAGCACCAACATCGTCTTCGAGCAGATCAGAAATGCAGAATCTGAGTCCCACCCCAGACCTCTGGAATCAGTCTGTATTTGAAATAAGATCCCCAGGTGGTCTGTGCCCTCAGTAAGGCCTGAGAAGCACTGCTATGTAAGCACTTAAGAGGGCCGTCAAATGCATCTTCCGGAGGGGGAGAGTGGATCCCAGAGGCTTCCCAAGGAAATGACTAAGTGGAGACCTGAAAATGAGACTAAATTATCCAAAGTCTTCCACTCACCTTTTGCTGTATTCCTCATCCTATAAGAGCACCCCAAATTAGGTTCTGTCACCCAAGAGGAATCCCATACATTGAAAGCACTTCCACTGTTGGACCAAATGCCTCTCAGGGACCTCAAATGAATGACACGGAGCTTCTGGGAGAAAGGCAGGCTACTAGAAATCCTGAGCCACAGCTCTGCAGTGCTACCACCACAGCCCCTACCCACCACCCAGCCTGGCTCTCCCCATCCTCCACCTCCCAGCCCCTGGTCACTCACCCTTTTTCACCACCAGGCGGACCAGACGGTGCAACATGAGGGGTTCTTTGGGAGGCTGGTAGATCACACACTGATATAATCCCGAGTCCTCCTGTCGAAGGTCAGTCATTTGGACAACCAGTAAACCTTCACTGGGGATGTCTTCCAGGAAGTACCTCCCCACCCGGACGTGATTGGTCTGCCCTGAGCTCCTCTCTGTCCTTGCCAGTGTCAGAGGTTTCTCTCCTTCTGTCAGCTTCTGCCACTCCTTCTGGCTGCTTCCGTACATACCTACGTTGAAGGGACATTCCACTTCCAGGGTCTGCCCCTCTATTCGTTCGTACTTCTTCTCCTCTGATTTAGCTACACCTTGGAGTTCTGTAAGCAGGGAATCAAAGTTAGGCTCTGCAAGGAATAGCTTCCCTCTCTTTGGAAAAAAAAGACAGAACAACCTCCTTTTCTTGTTTAACTACTCATTTTTCAGACAAGAACCTTATGGCCTCCAGCAAGGAGACAACTTTCTCCACAAGCCAGCACCAGACCCCAAGTCTTTTCACTGTGAGTAGTGTGTGTGTGTGTGTGTGTGTGTGTGTGTGTGTGTGTGTGAACACAGAG
>PVKM010040660.1:0-13383 GCA_004027735.1 Carollia perspicillata
AGTAGGCACATGAATGAGTCAGAAAAGATAATAAATAAGATGTAATGTAAGAACTGGGCCTTAAAAATGACTAGAAACGTGCCTAGCAAATCAGCTGAGACAAAGGCAAACTTATCATGAACTGAATGAAGCCCTTAGGAGGCAGGCAAAGGGAGAGGGACCTTGTGGCTAGAGTGTGAGGCCCATGGTAACAAGAAGCAGGAGGTGAGCTCTCGGAGTGAGGTTGTGCCCAACTGTAGAAGACTTTGTTGGTGTGAAAAATGCGAAGAGTCAGGACAATGTTTGTTGTCCATGTTGGGCCATCAAAGCTTTTTCAGCAGGAGAGGAAAAAAAAATAACACCTTGGTTTTAGCACGGTTCATGTTTTGGAGACGGCATAAAGGACACGTTGAAAAACTTTCACTGGGTACATGAGTAAGGATTTGGGGGGGTAGGAAAGCACTAACCCAGAAGAAGGATGAGGAAACACCGAAGACAGCACGAGATCAGGGCAAGGTTGTTTAAAAAGAAGGGATGAATTTGCGAGCTACTGCAGAGGACAAGAAAACAAACTTTATAAATCACTGAATCTGGAAAACGAGAGAAATCAAAGATGACTCAGAGGATTTGTATGGATAGTGGTGCCATTAACCAAGATACTATGCCCAGAAAGGGGGATGTATATATTTTAGAAAAAGGAAGAGAATGAATTAAATTTGAGGTAAGTTGAGTTTGACAAACCAGGAAGATATTCCAGATGGAAATGTCCAGAAGGCTGGGCACAGATGTAAAATGATCAATTTACTTTGTCTTTCTTTTCTCCACTGCAAAATGGATGGGATATTGCTCACCACTTCTCTTCAAGGTCCACGGAGAGGATTAATGAGGCAGTGTTCAAATTTATTCCACATCAAGGATCAATGAGAGCTTGGCAATGTGTTAGGTTGGAGTCCCATTATGTTAACTTGAAAACAAAGCGGCTTTGATATGAAAGTCACTGAGGGAAGAGAACACAAACCTGCGAGATCACATTGTAGAATATAATTGTACATTAGGTAGCCAGCACAGGCACAGCCTTGATGTGGGTGGGCGCTAACCCTTTCCAGCTGAAAGCCATGGAAGCAAAGCTGCCTTCCTGCTGCCTGCACTTCCTCTTTGAATTCCTTCCCAAAGTCATCAGCGCTCGGACCAAAGGTGAATTTAACACATAGTAAGAACCCCTGCAATACTTCCTAATGAAGTCTATTTCATTCCCTCTTTGAATTCTTTTCCAAAGACATCAGGGCTCAGCCCAAATGTGAATTTTAGACTTAGTAAGTACGCCTGTAATACTTTCCAATGAAGCCCATTTCACTATTTCTCACTTGGTCAGTAACACTGATTCCTGAAGCTAGCTCCTATTAGCTGCTTGTGTTCTATGTAAGAGTGACTTTGTTCACATGCTACTGATTAATTGATAACACTGAAGTCAACAGGTAACATGTATTTAAGACCACTGCCAAGCCAGAGCTGATATCTGAGGTGCCTTCTAAAAATGCACACTTAGGCATAGAATTGTTACTATTTACAAAGTGGGAAACTTCTATAACAGTTCAAAACCCTTTACTTAATCATTTTTATTTCTTCATCCTATACTTCAGAGAGGGCAGAGAAACAAAACCTAGACTGAGAGATAAAGTGTGATACAATAGAAGAACATGTTCTTCCAGGATTTTGTCAGGTCTGATTTCAAATTTGAAACTTACTGTGTATCCTGGGTTCTGTTCTTTCCGGGCCTCAGTGTCCTCATTTGTAAAGTATATTGTCATGAAGACTGAACTCTTGCCCTTGTTATCTGTGTGACCCAGTGTAAATCACTGAGACTCTGTCTGCTTCAGTTTTCTCATCCAGCAGGCAGGTAACATCACCTGTCACAGTTTATGGAAGGTTGGATGAGATAAAATTAGTCAGTCTTTAGCCTTGGGTCTGATACACAATTATTGCTAAATAAACAGCAGTGGTTTTGCTGAGGGTGATGAAGCAAATGGCTCATTGAAAATCTTCAATAAATGTAAATTTCCATATGAGGTGTGAATAGGGCTATCACATCACTACAGGTAGTGTGGGTGTGATCAAGGTCACAATATACATCAGTGGTCATTTTAAAGAGGAGAATAAATCACCAAAGGACAGCCTTGCATGGATAAAAGGACCATATTACCCACTTGCCTTGGTTTTGAATGAGGAAGCCTAATAAGTTGTTTGATTTTTTTTTAAATACTAAAAAATCAAAGCTTGGAATTTAAAAAATAAATTGATGGGGGACTCAAGAGTTGGAAATTTTCTTTAGCTAATAGCTAATAAGCTTGCTAATCAATGCATGTAATAAGCTATTGTTCCAGGAAATGAAGGTATGACCCGCCCCCCATCCCCCGACTCCAGGAGGCCGTAAGCAGTTCCACCTTTGTGCTGCAGGAGGACTGCGGGCAATCCAGGTGGCATCTGAGCCACTGTGCTCCAGGGTGAGATCTGGGACATAGATAAAGACCAGCACCCAGGACACAGATGAAAGAGTGCTGCAGCTTTTATATGATTAACTTTTTCCCTGAATTCCAAACCCCTTACCTGCACTTTTCTTCACTGTGTAAAAAGGGCTGGGTTAAAATGTAATTTAAGACGGTCTGTTAGGGTACATAACACACTGTCTTCTCAGATCACTGACCATCTGAATAAAGCTCCCGTAATGATTCAATCCCTGTCTCTGCTTATTGGTTCTGGGAGTGGCAGGCAGCACGAACGCAGGCTTTTCCTGTTTCAGTATCATGATAAAGCAATTTCTTCATCCTCAGTGATGGCCTCCCAGCTTCTCATAGTGAGGGCCTTCAAAGCAGGCCCAGAGACATCAGCCTCTCTCAGCCTCATCCGAGGAAAACCTCTGAACACAGAATGCCAGCAGTTTGGGGGATATTCTCAGTAACTGAGCATAGAAGGCAAGAGAAAAAGAAATGCCTCCCAACTTTTGTTCCCATGGTTTCAGGAATCGTTGGAGACTTCTATCTAAGTCAGAGAGATTCCTGTATAGGAATTTTCCTTTCTTTCCTTGAAAAACAGATGACTTCTTTTCAGTACTTTATCTGTTTCCATGTTAGCACTTTAGAGTAGCCTAAACCTCACGTCCCTTAAAGATAAGGTCATTTAAGAAAAAATCAGGAAGTAGGCAAAGAATGGGATTGCCTCTCCTGTCTTTCCTGAGATTACAGTTTGTTGGAAGTAGAACTAGCCCTCCCTATCCTCCAAACCAGAGACCACTACTAATCAAGATAAAATTCCATCTAAAATATGGTCCCCAATCACAGCCTTATATTCCTCCCATTACCTCCTGCTGCTTCTTAAGAATTATGTGCCTAATTCCAGAGTGCCTCTAACATCCCTCTTCATTTTCCTCCCTACCCCCGACAGGGTTACTCATCCTGTGTCTCAGAATAGGTCCAGCAACCTACATATCCTCAGGAAATAGGAATTAATTGTGTTAAGACCCCCAGGAGTATCTATCAATACTAAACTCCCTAGGGGAAATAAGTAATTTTTGATGTACCTTAATTATCTTTTGCCTAATCTTTGTAACATTTCATTAGAATTTGGAAGAGGTGGTCCATATTTCTCTTCCATTTCACCCCTCCCTGCAACCATGCTAAGGACAGAATCTCAAGCTGGACAGTATCTAGGGAAGACGGGAAAAATATTCACTGGAATAAGCCCTTCTTATCACCTCCTCAAACCACAGCATGGGCACTATGATTTATTTAATCCCTTGAGCAAAAACTATCTATAATAACAGCAATGACTCTAATTCCAGCCACACAAGTTAGTTTCATGCTCCCTAATGCCAATTGTTGAGTGTGAATAGTGAGGAATTTGCAGTGGTACAGAGAAGAATTCATATCAGACTCAGTCAAAATGCAGTCTTGGATTTGGGATGTGTTCTTTGTTGTATGTGTTGTGAAAACTATTTTGCCACATAGGATGTCAATTGCTTTCATTAACTGATCTGTTGCTTTACAGATCAGTTAATGAATGGAAGAATGAAGTAAACATTGAGAAATGTTCATTTTGATTCCCATTGTTAGCACCAACATTTCAAGGTTAAGATGCTGCCTTTCATTTCAGTGCAATATCACTATTAAAGTTATAGCACTCAAAGGTAATTGTGTAGTTGGCCAATTAACTGTTGTGGGGACTTGACCTTTCAACAGTTATACTGAAAATTGATATAATTTTGCCCTAAGGAGTATCAATGTTAGAAATGATTTGTAAAAATGTCAGAAGTATAGTGTATCTATCAGGTCATTGTCTTACATCCACCCTCCTGGGAGTGAATAGGGGTGTGAGTTGAATGAAAGGCGGACCTTGTAAAACAATCACAGATGGAGCAGCCCTGGGCACCCAGCATGCTGGGCTATCCTCCCAGGGAGATGAGGACAAACAGAGACACATGTAAGATTGAGGGCAAGGATCCAATAACTGGGGCAAAGAGGACCTGAGTACAAATTACAAAGTCCCAGATAGTATAAGAAAACAGACTGAGCTGGATATTGATATACAAGTGGTAGAATCATGTGTTGGGCATTATATGGGGACATAGGCATTTCAATAATAGATGTGGTCAAGTCAGGTAGGGACCAGAAATCAAGTCCACTTTAGGGAGAGGCTTGCTAAGACAGGCAAAGCAGTTGGGGCCCTAATCCTACAAACTGGATTCTAAGGAAAGGCTCAAGTCCTATTAGGACCTGGAGAGGAAACTGGTTGCCATGGCTTTGGCAGTATGTCCATCACCTGCAGTAGAAATGCACACTACAGACCCAAGCCCCTTGATTGCTAGGGCTCCATCCTCACAGGTTCACTGGACATTTTGTGGATATTTCAGGCCACACTGTGGTAGGGGAAAAGGCCATGGTACTCTAGTGTTTTGTTTTCATTGGTTTTGGAATTACGTGGAACTGAATCTACAAGTAACAGCCCTCTAGTGTATCCTCCAGGCTGGGCAGAGGCAGTCATCTTCTGAAATACCTGATAAGAAGAGTGAGTTCTGAAATGTTCAAGCCCTTGCTAGAAGATATGACTTGTGGGACTTCTCCATGGGCACTAGGTAAGCTCAACAGCATGCCTAGGCTCTGCAAAGGCTCTATCCACAAAGACTAGAGGGCCATAAGAGAAAAGGGTAGAGACAAAAAGACTCCTCTTTAATGTCATTTCCCCCAAATTACATTTTCAATTGTTTGCAGGTATCCTGACTCTTTTCCTACTGTAACCTGGGAAGATCACCCCTCTGTGTCCATTGTTGTTCTGAAACCCAGTTATTCCAGCTACACTTTTGGCCTGACCTACAAAGCTAGGTCAGAAGAGAGAGTTCAAGGTAACATGCTAAACAGGGCTAAAAGGAGTACATGCACATGTATGTCTGACAAAATGGGAATGTCTAAATATGACCGTGTTTATCAATCTTAAATGAAAAGAATAGGAAACAAAATACAGTCGTTCTGTTTTGACAGGGGCTGTTTTCATGGCATGAGAAGCATCAACACCAGCATTCTGAGACACCAATCTAGGAGTTTCGTTCCAGAAATAATACATGTCAATCAGACTGATGAGTTTTCACCATCATCACATATTCCAGGGCCAAAAGCTCAGTAAATTATAGACAGAGCTATTACTGCAATTCTATATGAATACTCCCCAAACAAGTTCACTGTCTTTCCATAAGGAACAATCAATACATGTTTACTGAACTGAATCGAATTGAATTGTGTAATTGAATTGGCTTGTACAAAGTAAATACTCAATTAATTTATTTTTTTGTTTTGATTAAAGGAAGTCTTGATTCTAAAGTATAATAAAGTAATTTTGATGAAGCAGAGACTTCAGGCTATCTGAAATAACTTATAAGAAGAAACAATCAAGAGTTGATAGTATAGTAAATGATTGAGGCCAGGTCTCTATAACCATGGAAAAATGGACTGAGTATGAAATTCTATTCTACTTCTTTTTCTCTGAGACCTGATACACAAGCCTTGGAGTTTTCCAACTGAGACATCCACATTTTATTAGACTCTCACTTAGTCTGCCAGGTATAGCATGAACTTGTATGCTACATAACATTATTTCATATATTTGCATATAATTATTTAAAGAAAACTAACAAACAAAAATATACCATTTAAAATAAAATATCTGCTTTCAGACTCTGTACCTTTGACTGTTAACAATTAAACCAATTTAATCAGAGCTAAAATGAGTCTACTGCTTGGCAAGTTTGATGGCTGTGCCCTTATCAGGTGCTTGAATAAGTGATTAATTCTTCATAAGTGACAAATTAGGTCAAAGAAGTGTGACAGAATCTTTGTACCTTTTCATTTATTTGTCAACAAGTATTTTTTGACATCTCCTGTGTGGCATGTAATTTCATTCCTTCACTGTTAGCACAGTTTCCATCAAATCTTTGAAATTTTTCAAGTGGCTGCCAAATGAAGTTACACAAACATTTGTGATTGGCCTAAGTCAAAATAATTTTGCTGATTCTCTTATAATGTTAGGGAAGCATTTAAACAAAGAAATAACACTTCAGAGCATTACAGACTAATTCATTAACAGTTTATGTTAATGCTATTGCCTACAGCTGTTCCAACAGAGTAATTTTTGGTAATTGTGCTAGCACACAACAAAGTAAAAAAACTACTGAAGTATACAAATCCATTGAAGTTTCAGGAAGGCACTGAAAGGCTTTTACATTTTATGGACTACGTAATGCAAAATTTGATTAGTTCAGCACTGAATTATTCACATTTTATATAATTCTTCACTGAAATATCAAAAATCCCTTCTTGGATAAATTGCAATTAGCATGTTCTAATTTTAAAAATTAAAAGGATTATCAAAGGCATCATGTATAAGCTGTGCTAATAAAATGCCACCATATACAAGGATACCTTATTTAATGAAACTCTGGAGACAAAGTTTTTTCATGATAGAGAATGCTGACTTTGAATCAAACAGAAATCGTTATAAATCATGGAAAGGCACTTTGGCATAGTTCATGTGACTCATGTCCAGAGATGACCTCCAGTTGCATGTATGTATAACTGCATGTAGCATCATTACATACCCATACCAACACCTACAGTGTCACACAGGCACACTAAGCAAAGCAGAACTGGGAATTTTCAAGTATTCTCATCCTTCCTTACCCTAAGCAGGGTTCCCTGAGCATCCTTCCCTCCCCTTCCCCATACTTCTCATGAATTCTTTAGCTCCTTAAATTCCCAGCAATTAGGTGTGAATGTATTATGGAATTCCAGACATTGGAACAAAGGTCAATGGGAACATGCCACTTTAAGACCTGGCCCTTAAAAATATCCCACATATGTTCCTCTCTGCATTTTCACCCTTATGGCTGCCTGAAGTAGAAATGACCCTCCCACCCTTGTGGAGACCTTAGAAGCTACATATTATAAATGGCAGAGCCTCCATCAACCAGGTCCTTGGATAGCTCCATGGAGAAAGGTTGCCATGCCTACCTGAGCAAACACCCAGTACTCTTAGCAAGAAATAAACCTCCTTTGGTCTGAGCGTATATATTGGGGTCTATTTGTCTGCAGTTTGTCAAACCTAACTAACAATTTGTCCAACTTGTGGAAGATCTAAATTTAGTCATGCTCTGTGAAGACCTCCCCCCTCATATCTTCCCCGTCTTCCCTAACACCATACCAGTTCTCTTTACCTCCATTTCTAAGTCCTTCTCTTTTTCTGCCTTAGAACTTCAGATACACTTTACACTTTTGATTCTTTGTCCATAGTTTTCAGTATCACCAGTAATGTTTTACTGATATAGCCCTTCTTACCTGGCATGCCAAAATTTATCTCATTTGCCTGATATAACCTGAACAACTGGTAATGTTATATGATAGAGTTTTCATCACTTTTAAGCTTGTCTGAAGGAAAATAGACATTTTCTTCTACCCCAGAGTATGTCCCTGGGTTACACAGTAACGTAAGTAGACAAACAAAGCCCAAGTGTAGCCACACTGAGGGGACTGGTAGAATTTGGACAGAGAGTCCAGTAGGTTCACTAGCATGACCAACTATTGGCACCCACTAGTGAGAGACTCTTCTGCAGTTCTGCTCTCATACATCCTTAAAGATGATAGGCCAACTCAACTAAGCCTGATCAAGTATTTATAGAATGTATATTATATGCTGAAAATTATACTAAGGGTCAAAGAGGATACCCAGAAGTAGAAGGGAGAGTCCTTTCCCACTAAAAGCTTATGGCCTAGAGACATGAGATATACACATAAACATTCATGTTACAGGACAGTGTATGATTGAGTACCAAAATATATTACACAGATCATACAGGCCTTGTGTGGGACAAAGATGGAAGAGATCAGTGTCAAGCACATCTATCAAGATACATTTCAGGAAGCCATAGGAAAGGGGCAAAAATTGAACCACATCTGATTTATCTTTTCCTGTACCCTAAGTGGTTTACTTTTGCCCCTACTGTCAGGAACTAGAAAGCATGCCCTCTGTTGACAGATACAGTCTACCTACAGCAGAGCAGGTCGGAGACTCGGAGGGCGTGAGCTCTAACTGGCTCTGACCTTCATTATGAGCTCTCTCAGGCAAAGGCTATAAAAGAGCACCTTATTTACCTGAAACATAATGAAATGACATGTTTTTAAAAGGTCACAAAGCCAGAATGCAACATAACTAGTGTATTAAATTCTTATTTAAGAAATCAGTAACCTTAAACTTTTTGCAGAAAATCATGATTAAATGCTGGATAGAATGACAAGACTGAGCCCTTGAAGAAATGTTATGAAAAATGGCATTCTAATGAAATCCTACCCCTACACTGATGTCTACGGTAAAATTTCTTGTCTGGAGGTCTTTCATTCTCAAAGAATTTCCTTTTGGGTTATAAAGTCTTACTTAGAACACTGTTTTAGATCAGTAACAGTCAAAAGGCCAAATGTAAGAATCCAATGAAATTACAGGATTTACACTCCAGTTTACAGCTACCCATCATTTTGTTTCTACCAAAGTGCCTGGCTTTGATTTAGAACATATTTCACTTGGCTGGCTGCTTGTTAACTCTGAGCTCTTTCCAATAGCCTCAGATCCCCTGTAGAACTCCTTGAGAGGCAAAAAGTGACATTTGGGATTCCATTAACACATTCAATTTGTGAAACGTCAGCAGTCAAATCCAAAGCTTGGAGGTTGACCTTTCCAATTGTTTAGCAAAAATAAAAAATAAAAAAGAAGAAGAAAAGGAAAAAAAGAAAAGAAAAGGAAGAAAGAAATTATCAGAAAAATCAAAGACTATTTTTGAAAGCTTCAGATATCAAGTCAATCCTTAATCATATTTTCGTTATTATTTCTGACATTTTTAACGTACCGAAGATGATTTAGTTCTTCATTTAAAATTCAATTATATAAAACTATGCCCCCTCATAACTAATATCCTGAAACGTCTCACTCCTTTGCCCCCTCTTACCAGCATGCGCATTCTGACAACCTTCTAACTCCACTTCAAGAGTCAGCTTAAAGCATCATCACCCCCTTTGAGAAGTACTTCCTAGTCCCTCAGGCAAAATGAGACATTCTAACCTTTGTAGTCACCTGATATTTTGCATATTCCTTCATTCTATCAATTAAAATGTTGCATTATGTTTGTGTACTTTTCTATTTGATGTCTTTGAGGGAAGGGCTGTTTCTTACGCACCTTTGCTTCCCTGTAACTAGTAAGTGGTTAGAATAGAGCAGGAATTTAATAAATATTTTTAAAGGTCTGTATAAACCAATGGAATTAAATTCTTATATTCTACAATCATTAATGAAATCATTCATTCATTTATTCAGTAAATATATTTTATTATCCTGTATATGCCAAGCACTATTACAGGAGCTAAAGGTATAGAAAAATCTTTTGATTTTGGCCTTGAAGTTCACTTTTAAATTGTTTCAATTTTTTTGGCTACTCCATTTCCTATACTGTTCTTAAATAGCCAAAGAAATTATATGCATGACCCACTGACATGAACTCAGGGGGGAGATTGCTGGAGAGAATGGGGGCACTGGGTGGCAGGGGACTTAGGGGGAAAAGTTGTAACAACTGTAATAGTATAATCAATTCAGTATATGTTTAAAAAATGTTTCATATGTTTAACTATTTGCAAAGTGGGTCACTGTCAAGTGGTTAAGCAGTAATGCTATGGCAGCTCCCAGGCTGGCTTACCATACTCCCACAAATTCAGTCAGTAAGGAAATAAGAAGTCCAAATAGATTTAGACAATTTGTTATTTTCAGCAATAATAACATCTTGCCACTGGTCTCAAGCCCCAGTTTCTTTCCAGTATATTAATTTTAGATATCTTTATTTCTGACTGGTCCTTTTTTATGGTTTCTATGTCTATTTTCATGCTGTTGAGTATCCTTATAATCATTACTCTAAACTCTCTATCTGATAAATTGCCTCCACTTCACCTAGCTCTTCTTCTGGAGAATTGTCTTATTCTTTCATCTGGGGCCTGTTTGTCTTCCCATTTTGGCTGTCCATGCTTGTTTCTATACATTAGATTGATCTTCTAAGACTCTGAGCTTGGCCTTTGTCAGATGTTGTTTGTGACTGGCCCTGATCAGCCTGTTTGGAGCTACCAGTGATCTACAGCATTTGGTTCCCTATGCTGGGCCTGTTTGTGTGCAGAAAGTACCAGGCTGTGCACTAAGACCAGCTTTCATCAGCGCCAGGCCCTGGGGAGAGTCAACTGAAGTCTCATGGAGCTCCCAGACACCTGCCTTAGTTGTTAAACTAATCAATAATATAGCCTCAAGCTGTTATTAGCTTAAGCTCCATGGGGTCAGGCAGAGTAATTCCTGTGGGTGTGGCTATTGCTTCCCCTCAGGTTTATGCCATTTGGTGAGTAGTGTTCTGCATGAGAAATATGGCTTTTGCAGTATGGTGAATGACTCAGCACAGGGATCCTGGTAACTGTTCTTTCCGTTTTCTCCCCAGAGCCACCAACCCCAGATTCTCCTCAAGCATCTCTAGTCTACTCTGTCTTCCTTCTGCCAGAGCCCACGATAAATGGCTGCTAACAAAATTTTGTGCATTGGTCCTTTAAGAGGCTCTCTGAACCTCCAGCTGTCTTTCCCTGGCAGACACAAACCCTGCTGCTTTTTACTGCTGGATGTTATCTGGGTTCCTTTCCAGCTCTGGTGTTGTAGGCTGGGGTGCCCCACACTTCTCAGAGGGAACCCAACCCCCCAGCCATTGAAATATCCCTGTGGGACTTCAGCTGCTGCGTGTAGAAGCCCAGCCAGCCCTCTCAAGCCTCCTCTGCACTCACTACCAGTCTAGTTGTGGTAAAGTGGTTTCTTCTGTCTGTCCATGGTAATAGGTCTTCTCTCCAGCTAGTGTTCAGCTGGTTATTCAGGATGTTTTCTCTACATCCTGAATTACAATTACAATGACAAAAATTTAGTTGTAATTCCACATTGGTCCTCAGAGATGGTTAGTGTAGCTTCTACTTCCTCCTCTGCCACCTTGGATCTCCTCCTTAAGCCCCACTTTCCAAGTGGTGATGTAGCAAGGGACAGGTACTGCCTGCCTACACAATGGGAATGCTGTACAGGAGAGGAACCCTGGAATTAGGAGACTCTGATCTGCCAGGGCTGTTGGAAAATCTGCCTATAATCTCCACGGAGAGCAGCTCTGTCCTGGAATATGGGCAAATCTCTCCAGGGGAAGGAGGAAGCGGTCTCTATTTTTAATGCTGGGGCTCTAAATAAATTTGCTCCACAAATTGCAAACATTTCTGAAAAGACAGGCTTTGAGTACTTGGCTGATAATATTTAGACATATGGGAATGTGAGATTTATGGAGAATCGTCTCCCAACAGTCATTTATGGCATATTATAAACATATAAAATAAAATTGTTATGTACTTCTTTTAAATGTATCTGATACCCATTATCATCCACTAAAAAATTATATGAACAAACTCTTAACAGATTTTAATTGTTCATTTTCCTCCTTGAATTTATATTTTCATTCAACTTTCAACACAAATTGAACCATTAAAACTTCATACCTGAAAATATTTTATCCAGGATTCCATCATGCTTATTTGCAATTGAAATTTATTTAATGTTCTGTGATCATAAAATTCTAAGGGTTAAAAACACTCTGGAATTATCATTGTAGTTACATTACAACTATGTGATCATAGTAAAAATTTTAATAAATATTAATAAGGGTAAAATTTAAATTGTATTGAAGACATATTTTTGATGAAATGAATAAGACCTTAAAAGTTAGTTCATGTGTCCATTGGTAAGTATTATCCATTCCTAGATGATGAAGGCTCCAGATTATTTTTATTCTGATTTTTCATATGTATAGATGTGCTGAAAAACTTTACATACGTAAAAATAAAAATTATTAGGAAGCTTTATGCTGGAAAACATGTACTGATCTACCATCTAAAACAGTTTTAATGATCTATCAGTTCAAAATTATTTAAAAGAAAACATGGAAACCACATGATTTGCAAAAAGTTTGTTACATGGTCATTAAAGCATTTATCTTTCAATTCATACAAAGTATAATTGTGTAACACAGGTTTAACTCAGCAAGTCTGGGTTGTGTAAACCCTTAACATTGCAAAGAAAGGTTTGTCATTTGTCCTGATCCCAAAAGGTAATCTCTATACCCTTGGAATTTCCTGCCTGGTAAAACTGCCCTTGTTTACCTGAGACTTTTAGGCTACTCCAGAGAAGCTGTGCTAACAATATGACTTAAGTTGACGTCTGGAGCTATGCAGTAACAGCTTGATCTCTGAAAAGGCTGAGTACTAAGTTCAGCCACGCAAGCTGTCAACCTTGTCTATCTGACTGATCCTTAGTAAAAACCCTGAAACCAAGACATGGTGAGCTTCCTTTGGTGGCAAAGCCTTATGAATGTTATCATCATCATTGCTGGAAAAATTAAGTGCTGTCCTCATAACTTCACCGGGAGAGGACAGGTAAAAGCTTGAGTCTGGTGTCTGCTGGACTTTGTCCTGTGTCTCTTTTTCTGTTGATGATTTCCATTAGAATCCTATCACTGTAATAAATCATAACCACGAGTATCACAACTTTTGTAACTTCTGTAGTCCTTCTAGCAAATCGCTGAATGGTCTTGCAGACCAGCATGAATAATACTAAAAAGGTTTTATGAGACTTAGCAACTGACTGTTAATTGTACCTATTACTCCTTCACTTTGAAACATTACATTTGTGAAGCTGAAATTAGACAAAATTGTGTTTTAAAATACCTTGTAAAACAAATACTTGCACTTTGGATTTTTAAGTTTAAATGGAGATCAG
>PVKM010040661.1:0-13397 GCA_004027735.1 Carollia perspicillata
CAGGCAGAACTCCAAATAATTTATGTGGATACTCGCCCTCAAGAAGGTGGAACGTAACGTCCCATTCCTTAGGTCTAGGTTACACACAGGGATGTCCTTTCATAGTAGGCAGTACAGTATAGTAAGGGGGGGGGTGCGGGGGGGAGTAACTTTATAGTGAAGAAACCTGACAAACACTGAGTGATCAAGGCCAACATTAAACAATAATTATGTCGAGAATATGCACCCTGCATATGCGATAAAAATAGCAACTCTACCTCTGTGGTCTTCATCCAATAACCTGTAACCACAGTATGATTATTATGAGGAAAAAATCAGACAAATTCTAACAGTGGGCATTCTGCAAAACATCTGACCAGTACTCCTTAACCCATCCAGGTCATCGGAAACAAGAAAAGTGAGAAACTTTCATAGCCAAGGGTTCTAAAGAGACATGACAACTCAATGTAATGTGGTATCCCAGAAAAGAAAAAGGACATCAGGTAAAAACTAAGGAAGTTTAAATAAACTATGACTTTAGTTAATAAATAATATACCATACTGGCTCATTAATTGTTATACATGTATCATACTAATATATTAATACTAGAGGGAACTGGGTGTGGGAACCTGCACTATTTTCTCAATTTTTTAGTAACTCTAAAACTATTCTAAAAAGTAAAGTCTACTAAAAAGAAAAGTTTGCCAAATAAAGTTTGCAAGTGCATTTTTTGTAAAATTTCACTGTTATACGATTGTGTACTTTTCTGAGTGTACTTACAGTATACTTTCATCAAAACAAAATGAAACAGTGTCTGCTGTAGGTTTCTAGATGATATCTTTTGATCAAGTCTCTTACTGAGAATTTTTGTCATAAAAAGATGTATGATAAATTTTACCACATGCCTTTCCTACATCTATGAGGATTATCTAGTTTCTCTTTAACTATGCCTGCATTACTGGAATAAATACAACTCACAAGTCTAATTTGTATGCTACTGTTTTGTGCAGGATTTTTGCATCTGTATTTATGAACGAGAATGCCTTGTAATATTCCTTTTATCCCAAAATTACCTTAACTAGTTTTGCTATTAAAGACATGATAACCCCAAAATATGGGCTAAGTATTCAATTTATAAAAATTTATCTGGAAAAGTTTATGTAAGATTAGAATGATGTATTCCTTGCAAATTTAATGGAAATCACCTGTAAATTTACAGATATTTGGTGCATTTTCAGAAACACTGAAACAAATGGTTAAATTTCTCTAAGGCATAGTACTTAATGTATTTGGACTTCCTATTTGAATTGGTTTTGTAATTTTTAAAAATGTATCCGTACTGTCACAATTTTAAATGTACTGACATGGTATTCTTTATGGTTGTTTTTCTTCTGGGCTGAGATTACATTTCCCATTTAGTTATTTATCTCTTTCATGATCAAACTTGCCAATTTTTTTCTTTTTGCTCTTATCGCAATTATATCCTTCCTTCTAATTTATTGAGTTTATTCCGTGGTTCTTTTCTAATGTAAGTAGCACATAGTATTCACCCTTCTCCATGTATGTAAGCCCATAACTTTTCTTCCAACTAACACATTCAAAGCAACCTACAATTTCACATGTAGTATTTTCACTATCATTACAAAATACTTTAACCTTCCATTTATTTTTTAATCAATGAGTTATTTTAAGTATGTTTTTATATCCCCAAAATACAGAGTTGTACTTGTTTAGTTCCATGCCTGTCTCCAGTATCACACTAAGCTTCCTAAACAGTTCACTGCACACAACAGGCACGCACATAAACGTTGGCTGAATTTAATTTAATCCCAGCACCATCACCAGAAAGCCACTAAAATGTCCCTTCACTACACTTAAAATAACACACATCACTAACTATTATCTTTCCAAGACTTTAAATAAAAATCACCTCATTTTCTATCATCAGCACTAAAAATATGCTCAGAAATATATATATACTCTTCTTACTTGAACAAATACTTTGCCCAAACGATGCAATGAATAGGTTCTGAAGGTGTGTTACGAATTGTACAGCCAGGAAAAGTTCTCTGAGTTGGTTTGGGATGACATTCATAACACTCAGTCACACCCTGCAAAGTCAAAATGTGAGAAAAAACATTTACCCCAGGAGAATGGTTTCTCAATGAGATATTATCATCAACATTTCATTCATTCCTCTCCATTCCAACTGAGTTGTATGCACTGTTGACAAAATTTTAAAATATTAAGTGACTCCAAAATCATTATACTTTACAGAAAAGGAACTATAATATAAAAGCTAATTGAATCAACCTTAGTCACAGCTAAGGCTAACCCGGGACGACTCTGACTGCTGGCCCAGGGAACACCACTTATACCAGCCAAATAAAAATTACAGCACATTAATATCAAACATGAGAAGTTTACCATGATCACACCAAAGAAAAACTACTAGAAACAGAAACAGCTTTCCAACCACATCTATCTCAATGTCGTGAAACTCAGTTATTTAAGTATTATTCATAGCCTTACCTTATTCTCCTAAAACTAAGTGAACTAAAATCAATTACTGATTTCAAGAGCAATCTAGATACCTCGGAAAAATACTAGGTAGTATCAAACCAAACACTGTTCATTTTGCTGAGTGTTACCTTTCAAGTTACACTGTAAAAAGTCCCAAAGTCTACAGCACTTGAGACAATTTTTCAAAACTATCAATTTTTCTTTCCTCTTAGCCATTCTCAACCTCAGTCTTAATACACTGGTATCTCAGGATAACGATGAGAATTACATTTCTAATAATGGTTAAAGAACCCAAACCTGTAAATATTGTTTCAATATAAACTGTAACAGATCGAGGGTTTTCCCCATAAAACCATTTCTGGGGTCCTTCCAATGTTTTCTTGGAGGCAATCATATGGCAAGCAGTTACTCCTCATATCACAGTGGAGAAAAAAAAGAACAGCTGCCTTAACCTATTGACAGATCCTGAAGGCCTCCACTGATTTAATTAAATTGACCACACTTTGGTATTTACGTCTTTATAGAATGATCCTACATAAGCTTCTCAAAGTAGTTTTGACAGTTAAAGTAGAACCAAAATTTTCAAGATGAGTAAACTGCCAAACAAATAAAAAGGGCAAATTTCAAGTACAGTGTAACTCCTTTTAGTTTCAAAATCTGTAAAATCATTCTTTAAATGTACTTATGTTTAGTTTCTTGAAAGAATTAGAAAAAAAAGACGTGAACAACAAATGAATCACAATGCTAAGATTTTATAATTGGGTTATGAGTACACAGGTATTTGCTCTATTATTCTCTATCCAAACTTTTGGGAAACTTTAAATAAATACACCAAAAATATTTTCCAACATATTCTTCAGATCTATCCATCCAAACTTTTCAAAATTTTATTTTGTTTATGCTTTTACAGTTGCCCCAATTTTTATCCGCTCCACACTGCCCACTCACTCAGGCAATCCCCACGCCGTTGTCCATGTCCATGGGTCATGCATATATACGCTTTGGCTACTACATTTCCTATGCTGTCCTTTACATCCCCATGACTATTCTGTAACAACTTTTTACTTCTTAATTCCTCTACCTCTTCCCGCCCATCCCCGACCCCCCTCCCATCTGGCAACCATCAAATGTTCTCTGTATCTATGACTCTGTTCCTGTTCTGCTTGTTTGCTTTTTCAGATACAGTTGTTGGTAGATATGTATTTATCCACATTTTATTGTTCATGTTTTTGACGTACTTCTTAAAGATGACCCTTTAATATTTCATATAATACTGTTTTTGTGGTGATGAACTCCTTTATGTTTTTCTTGTCTAAGAAGCCTGTCTATCCTTCCATTCTAAATGATAGCTTTGCTGGACAGAGTAATCTTGATTGTAGGTCCTCGCTTTTCATCACTTGGAATATTTCTTGCTATTCCCTTCTAACCTGCAATTTCTTTAGAGACATCAGTCGACACTCTTATCGGAACTCCCTCGTAGGTAACTAAGTGCTTTTCTCTTGCTGTTTTTAAGATTCTCTCTGCCTTTAACCTCTGGCATTTTAATTATGACGTGTCTCGGTGTGAGCTTCCCTTGGTTCATCTTATTTGGGACTCTCTGCGCTTCCTGGACTTGTATGTCTATTTTCTTCACCAAGTTAGGCAGGTTTTCATTATTTTCTCAAATAGGCTTCCAATTTCTTGCTCCCTCCTCCCTTCGACACATCCATGATGCAAATGTTGGTATCCCTGAAGTTGTCCCCAAGTTTCCTTAAACTATCCTCATTTTTTCCGAATCTTTTTTCCTTCTTGCTGTTCTGATTGGTTGTTTTAGGGGTTTTTTTGGCTTCCTTATATTTCAAATGACTGATTTGATTCTCAGCTTCACCCACTCTACAGTTGATTCCCTGTAATCTTCATTTTAGTGTATGGCTTCATTTCTGAATGGTTCTTTATGGTTTCCATGTCCATTTTCATGCTGTCGAAGTTCTGAATTCACCTGCTCTTCTCCTAAGTTCATTCAGCAAACTTATAGTGTTTTGAACTCTTTATCTAGTAGACTGCTTGTCTCCATTTCATTTAATTCTTTTTCTGGAGTTTTGTTTTTTCTTTCATTTGGGCCGTGTTTCTTTGTCAATTTGGCAGCCTCCTTGTGCTTGTTTCTATATATTAGGCAGAGCTGCTACTACTCCCTTGCTTAAAAGAGGGACCTAACATAGTACGTGTCCAGAGGAACAGCCTCCCCTATCAGCCAAGCTAGTACTTGAGGTGTACCCACCATGTGGGCTGTGTACACCCTCCTCTTGTGGTTGAGTCTTGATTGCTGCTGACAAGTCAATGGGAGGGAGCCAATCAGTCACAAGGACTGGCTGTCACCACTGACCACTTACAACATCAGCTGTGGAGGGACTCACTCCACAGAGCAGGACATACTTCAGCAAGGTTCTGATGCTTTTGGAGTCCACCCCTTGAATGTGTTGTTTGTGGAAATAGTAGGGTGGTAGTACTCCAACGTGGTCTGTTGCTGTCCACCACGTGCGCTGGCTCTGGGGACTCACGGAAGGTGGCAGACCAAGGTGAACCACTACCTGTGTTCTGTCTGGGGCGAAGAGCATAAGCTACAAAGCAATCTGCAGATGGCTGCTATTGTGCTGGGCTTAGAGGTGCCCAAAGTGAAGCCAGCTGCAGCTAGTGCCAGGCCTCCAGCCAGTTGGCAAGAATTATGGGGCTCACTGAGGCCAGATGCTGCTTGTTTGAGAGGATTTAGAAAAATCTGAAGCATAAGCCAAAATAAGCCACTTGTACAGAAAAGCCTTTGGGAACAGCTTGGGTGGGCCCTAATGTTCAGTGGGACAGAGCCTCAAGGAATCAGCAGGGGTGGGTCAAACAGTGTGAGCCAGGTGGATGGGGTCTCAAGATACGCTGCTCACCCACCAGTTCTGTGGCTCTGTGGTATGGGGGAGGAAGCTCATAAAAGGAACACTGGCTTCTGTCACCCACCACTTCTCTCTGGGAGAAAGCTGCCCCCAGGCTCTCGCCCTGATGCCAGACCATTCAGCTCATCCCTGTATGTCTCTGGTGCCTTTCAATGTGCTGCTCCCATGCTGGAGCTGAGAAGGAATGAGTCTGAGTAAGTCTGTACATGGGCCCTTTAAGAGAACTGCCAGGGAATTTAGCAGTTTCTGTCTTCCACAGTCTCAATTCCCACTGGTTTTTACTGCCAGAAGGTATGTGCACTTACTTTCCTGGCGCTGAAACCATGGGCTAGGGAGCCCGGTGTAGGGGTGGGACCCCTCACTCCCAAGATGGCCCTCCCCATTTTCATCTGCCACACGTGGGTGTGGGACCAGGACGTTCCATATCATCCCCCTACCAATCTTGATGTGGTTTCTTCTTTAATTCCATAGTTGTAGGACTTTCATTCAGCTCAATTTCTGGCCGTTCTGAACAATGGTTGTTCTAGGTTAGTTGTAATTTTGATGTGGTTGCATGAGGGGGCAAGCTGTGTTTACTCAGGCCATCTTAGCTTTCTCCAGACTTCTTTACCCAAAATGTAACTTTTTAGAATCCTTATTCACCATATATCAACTATACCATGATGTGTCTCATGTCTACGAAGAATTTTAGAAGTCAAGTTTATTATGCTTACCCATCTACAGATTTTAAAGTACAAGCTAAATGACTCAAAATAGCACAGAGATAAAGGATCTCTGCCTGTCCTCTTTTGGGGTGCCTTACAGTATCCTAAGTTTTATAGGGGCACAAAACTCCTTATGTCCTAGATGTTGAATCACCCATACAGAAATCCAAAGTTTATGTAATTCCTCCTTTTCTTTGGGGTCTCAAGTAAGTATTTGGAAAGTATATATACAAAAAGTTCTTTACCTTTTTGATGGTAGTTACTTGCCCAAGATAACCAGCAGTTCCACTCTCAATAAGAGGGACATCGGCCGCCAGACACATCCTATTAACATGGTTTCGGGCAGCTGGAAAAAAAATAATAGCAGGACTTTATTTGGGGGTGGGGGGAGAAATTAGTTAACCTTTAATTAGGATGACATTTACGCAAACTATTTTTTATTTTATATGCAATTTATTTACAGCTGTGACCACAACACAACTGTTACAGACATTTAAGAAACATTCACTAGCATAATTTCTAATGTAAGAAATTTGTTTACCCCAGGAAAAGCACCTCTATAGGTAATTATTAAATTCCCAAGTGCCATCTTCTATTGCTGCGCCTACTCCATAAACCTTGACTAAAACATTGTTTCAATGTGTTCTGAGCTCTTAACTTGCTATTATTCTAATACGATTTCAGGTAATACATTAATGTTTAGGAGAATGTGGACTATCAATTTGGAACTATTAAGGCAGTTTACAGCTAGGTGAAAGAAGATGAATCCAGTTAAAAGATTATTTCTGACCCTTTATATGCGACTTTATACGTTTTTTCTTTTACTATTTCTGTCCCAAAATTGTTACAAACTCATTTGACAGATGTATTTTACATGTGGAAGTAATTAGAGGCAAAGAATATTAAGTATTTTCACCCCACATTCCAGAAACACAGATTTGTTAACAGTGACTGGCTACGTTAACACTGGATTATATGAAACATCATCACATATTGTGAAAAGTTTTAGTCCGTCTATATGTGCACCTAGTAGAATCCAATCTAATATTTCACAGCATCAGATATAATTCAAGAGCCATAGCTTCTGTTATCAGCTTTAGCATCCTGTTGCCTCATTCTCAAAATAGTGGTTTTTAGCCCTGATTGCACTTTCGAATCATCTGGGGAACTTTGAAAAAATGACCCTGTACGCCTGGCTGAACTAGTCCTGGGTAAGATCTGAACATGGATATTTCTTAGATTTCCACATAAATGAAGGGACTGACAGCATTTAAGTGCTGGGATAATCAGAATCACACATCCATGTATACACCCTATGTGGTCACCCTCTTTAGTACTTTTCTTTATATTCACACCTTTGATAGTTGAATTCCTGCCTGGAACCAGTTTTATTCAAAATTACAATCACTTGGCAAGATTTAAACCTGATCACACATCTGTTTAAGTTTTAACTCAGAAGAAAATATTTTGATTAATTCTAAATGTGTAAACAGCCTTGTTATGGGGGAAAAATACTTAGAAATTTTAAGTATTAAAATAATCTCACCTCTGTTATCTAAAGCATTCATAACCAATATAAATTGTCGGAAAAATTCCACATTATAGTCAGGGCTACAACGCAAAACAAAAAAAAGATCAATAAAACAACCAGCCTTACACATGATCTTCACAGTAAAATACAGGGTCCTGAAAAGTACATTATAGTAATAGTGATGCAAAAATACCTGAAATAATTAGGGGTCTCTACACCGACATAGATTTGACTTTTTCTAAACACCATAAGCAAATTTTAAAGAAATTACTTCCCCCTAATTCCTATGAGTGGCTATACGTCCTTTGTGGCCAGCTACCTAGGGCCAAGAGCAAGATCTGCAACTAGCAGAAAGATGGCATGACTTCACTGGTCCCATCAGACCTTCTCTGGGCAGCAAGTGCCTGGGAACACACCAAGAACACATTCCCAGGATCTGCCTGGCCTCTGGCTTCACCTCACATGGTTAGGATCAGACAGGGTTCAGGCCCCAAGAGTCCCTGCTTTTAGCAGCACTGGGAAAGCAAGACAGGGTAAGGGGGTTATAGGGCTGTAGGCAGGCTTGTAGAACAAACATCCAGAGCATAAAAAAGCTAGATACAAATTTCCTGGGAAAGTATAAGACTTCCTCTAATTTCAGACCTCAAATAAGAACTCACTATTTTTAATACCATTTACTTGTGAGCTACGTAACAGCTCTAAGATGATTGAAGCCCTGTGCTAACCCCTCCAAAATTACGTATTTACTCTATCTAGCTTTACTGGGATCAGAGCATATTCATATACTATCAAAACTACTGACCCATCACAATTCCTAGTGTTACACTAGGAATTACAGTCCTAAAATTACAGTCCCTAGGAATTACACAGTCCTAAAAACGAATTATCTTGGAAAGGAACCTTTAAAACTGAAAAAGACCACAGCTAAAGTCAATGAGAATGAGAGCAAAATAATTTAGGAAAAATCTGAATCATCACATAAAGGGATTTTTCATAGTTTAGAGTATCTTTTTATTTAGAACAAGAATATAAGATCCTTTATTAAGTTTTCAAGTAACTTATTTATTCAAAGTATTAAAATATCTCACCTCATATATAAACTATTATAAGAATGCCACTTGACTTATGTGGGTACAAACTAGCATATTTTAATTATACTAGGAAAGTCATTTTTACAAAGCAGAATGACTTCAAGCCCATATACTTGGCTAATAAAAATACCTTATACTTTAAAATTTTAATTAAAAATTTACAACAAAAAATTTTGCAACATAATAATAAGAGCATACTTCATGATGCTGTCATGGTAGGCTATGATATTAGCTTTCGGGTAAAACTGCAGTACACTTTCTTTGGCAACCTGGAAAAACAAGCAACATCAAATTAATACAACATTTCTATCTGTATTTGAAATATTTATGGCAAACAATACTATTGATTCACCTACTTATATAACCTTGTTCTTATTAAAAACTAAAGAAATATAAAAATGTCAAAATTTCATTAAAAGTAAGCTATACACACATATTTATAAAATAATAGGAGGGTCACCCCACTCCCATATATAAATCTACAAAAAAAAACAAGCTTAATTAGAAATATAAAATATAGCACAGAGGTGTCATTCATTCATTCAACAAATATTTACTAAGCACCTCCTATGTGCCAAGATCTATATAAGGAAGGCACTTGGTGAGCAAAAGTGACATTAATCTAATAACCATCTAGATGAATATAACTACAAACTATGAGAAATGATACTGAGAAAAAGCAGAGGTTATTATGAGAAGATCTGGTTTATTCTAAGAGATTTGGGACAGTACCCCCAGAGAAGGGAGCCTAATGGAGAAAGGCATGCGTGGGACTTTGCCAAAGGACTGGCGAAAAAAACAGAGAAAAGATGTTCCAACACCCCAATCAAAATGGAACATTCAAGGAACTAAAAGCCACAGCGACATAGGTGTTGGTTAGAGCACTGTTTATACCAAGGTTGGAGGTTCAATCCTTGGTCAGGGGACATAAAGGAATCAACCAATGAATGCATGGATATGTAGAACAACAAATCAATGTTTCTCTTTCTCTCTCTTAAAAAACAAATCAGCCCCGGGCTGGTGTAGCTCAGTGGATTGAGCATGGGCCTGTGAAGCAAAGGGTCGCTGGTTCGATTCCCAGACAGGGCACATGCCTGGGTGCAGGCCAGTTCCTAGTGGGGGGGACATGAGAGGCAACCATACACTGATGTTTCTCTTCCACTCTTTCCTTCCCTTCCCCTCTCTCTAAAAATAAATACATAAAATATTTTTTAAAAAATCAATAAATAAAAAGAAAAGAAAAAAAGGAACTAAAGAAAGATCAGGGTGGCTAAAACCTCAGGGGAGGCTGTCTCCTTTAAAAAGGTACAACACTGGCAGGTGTGGCTCAGCTGGGCGTAGCCCCGCAAAGCAGAAGGTCCCAGGTTGGATTTCCAGTCAGGGTGCATGTCTGGATTGCGGCTTAGATCCCTGATCCTCTTATGACAGGGAAACCAGTTTATGTTTCTCTCTCACATCAGTGTTCCTCTCCTTCTTTTTCTCCCTTCCTTACCCTCTCCCTAAAATAAATAAAATTAAAAAATAAAATAAAATAAAAAGGGACTGCATAAACTGTAGCTTCTCTTGCGTCCAAATATAGGAACAGCCAATCTCTAGAGAATGCAGGAACACAAGGTTTATCACAAGCAAACCATCAGAAATTTAAATAAGAAAGGGGCACCATTTACAGGATTTGGTAGAGCACTTCCATTTCCTCAGTAGACCAAGGAAGGTATCTTTAGTCCTTTAAGCCACATACCCTTTTTATTTTTCAGTCCCTCAGCTGAAGAGATGGCTTCTCCATATTACCCTTCCTACTAGATATCTAATTAACCTAACGTCATAAATAGAGGATCTATCAAAGAATGGAAAAATAAATGAATAGAAATGGTATGAGAAACAAAGTTACCTGGGCCTTTGATCTTCCAACATGTTTCTTTTGAAATAAAAACTGCCTGTTGAGGTTGCTGACATCAATAGTATCCAGATCAATCTACAAATACATAAAACCCAGATAAATCACATTTCTGGTATGTTTGAGCAATATCACTATTTTTGGCATAACCAAGAACTTTTGATATTTGCCACATTACTGGAGAAAATGCTTTTTGACCAATGCCAAGATTCTTAAATAGATACTGCATATAAAAAAATACAGGCCCCATATTAATTTCTCAAAATTACTATGGTCAGGGCTGGGAAAAAATATATAATATGAACAGAAAAAAAAAACAGGGAATAACAAATAAAAGATAAAGACCCAAAACAGAGTCATAAAATTATTACAAAAAAGTAAAATGAGACAAAAATCTTAAAAAAAAAAATCAGACAAAAATCTTAAAAACAAAAAACAACACTTAACACTTAACTCCAGAGATAACTACCACCCCTCAAAAAAATGTTTTAGATAAAGAAGAAAAAAAATTTTTTTTTGCCCTGACAGGTATGGCTCAGTGGGTTTAGCATCACACTGCAACTGGAAAGGTTACTGGTTCAATTCCCGGTCAGGGCACAGGCCTGGGCTGTGGGCCAGGTCCCCAGCTGGGAGGCGTGTGAGAGGATTCTCTCACACATCAATGTTTTTCTCCCTCTCTTCTTTCTCCCTCCCCTCCCTCTCTCTAGAAATAAATACATAAAATCTTTAAAAAAATATTTTTAAGAAAGGATGCAAATATGTTAGTAAATTCCATATTGGCCCTGGCAAGGTAGCTCACTTAGTTTCAAGGTCAAGCCACCATCAGGGCACATATAAGAAATCAACCAGTCACCCTGGCCAGTGTGGCTCAGTGGGAGCACCAGTCTGCAAATCCAAAGGTTATTGGTTCGATTCCCAGTCAAGTCACATGCCTGAGTTGCCAGCCAGGTCCCCAGTTGGAGTATGGGAGAGGCAACAGATCTATTGATGTATCTACTGTCGTTTCTTTCCCTTTCTTTCTCCCTCCCTTCTCCTCTCTAAAATAAATAAAATCTTTTTAAAAAGAAAGAAAATCAACCAGTGAATGCATAAATAAGTGGAACAACAAATCAAAGTTTTTCTCTCCATAAAATCAATCAATAAATTCCATACTGAAAATGCACCCCCGGCTGGTGTAGCTCAATGGACTGAGCGTGGGCTGCAAATCAAAGGGTCGCTGGTTCGATTCTCAGCCAGGGCACATGCCTGAGTAGCCAGCCAGGTCCCCAGTGGGGGGGGGGGGGGGAGCATGTGAGAGGCAACCATACATTGATGTTTCTCTCCCTCTCCTCCCTCCCTTCCCCTCTCTCTAAAAATAAATAAAATCTTTAAAAAAAAGAATATGCATTATATAACTCATTTCCACCAATCTAATCTTTCAATCTACATATTAAGATTTAACTGTGCCGTTTTTCTTCCTTAAATAATACTTGGTAAACAAATTTATTGAATTTCGCTAATTTCTTTAATTCAAAAATCTCCAACACAAACACAACTTCATTTACAATTGTGTATTGAGGGCTGTAAAGAAAAATTTCTACACAAGATTTTAAGTGTCATATTTTAAGTCTTATCTATTGCTGCTCAAAAGCAAATATAAGGCAAGAAAATAATGACTAAAGTAATTTTCATTCCATTTCAATAAATTTATGTGCAGAGTAATTAAATCTTCTAATTATGAAACATCTTAACAGTTTTGCTTTTAATTTGGGGAAATCATCAAAGCATATAACCAACCACCTAAACATTTTTCTTTGTACTTTCAAAATTTACTACAAAAATTTGAACTAAAAATTTTACTACAAAAATTAAGCCAAATAAAATAGGATCGGCTTTTATTTTCAGGTGCCCAAATTCACTGTCTTGTCTATTACAAAATGGTCCTTTTAAATAAGTATCAGTAGTTATCAGGTGAGGCACAACTATTTTGAATTTGTGGTACAGAAGGGAATGGGACGACAGACCCTATAAAAAAGCAAAGGAAAAATGTGTACGCTGTTCCCCCCAATCACTCATTTATCAGCTCAGTCAGGCATCTCTACTCCCCCCACATTCATGTGTCCACTACATCTTAAGACACTTTAAATTCACGACCAATTCCGGGAAACATCTCTAATCTCTAGAGTTTACTTTAATAGGAATAACTTGATTTCAAATCAGTCACTGTAAACTAATGCAAAAGTTAAGATCCTAACCAACATCTTTAATGAAATAAGTGCATTATCTACAGTAATAGTAACGACAGTCACACTTATTGTATCCAGAACAGAAAAGCACGAGCCCCAAAGGAATTCTGACACTTGCTTCGAGAGCCAAGGTAAATTACTAAACCCCACTGCATCTCACTTTTCTTCGCACCTGTTTTTAAAAAAGTGATTAAAGTAGTGTTTGCAACCATACAGAAGTAGTGAAGATTACTTGCGTTGATGCGAGTAAACCCCTCAGGACTTCGCCGAGGCTGGGGACAAGCGCTCGTCTGGGTAGTAGTAATACCGCCACCCTCTGCTCTGCATCATTTCTGAGTTCAGCGGGCCCTCTGACTTAAACAGTCACAATGTGCACCAGAAATTCATCACCTCCTGCCTCGCATTAAAGCTAAGAACTGCTCTACAGCGAGAGGCCGCTTCTGCACCCCAGAGACGCCACAAACTGGTGCTGCCCTGGAGGCGGAGGCCGTCCCGCCGAGGGACGCCCGGAAGACCCGGGCCCGCGGCCTCCTC
>PVKM010040662.1:0-13385 GCA_004027735.1 Carollia perspicillata
TCAACCTGCAGAGCCCCGGCCCCTCGAGGCCTCAGCCCCCGTGCCACACACACCCACGGCCTGAGCTAACTGCGGCCCTGGGACACCGCACCCCAGGTTTGGGAAGGAGGGGCGTCTCACCTGGCCTTGGTACTGCCTGACTTGGTGCTGTTGACATCCATTTTGCTGCGGTTCATTTCCTTCAAGATGAACGACTCCGGGTTTGTGTATTCTGGAAGACGAGAGAGCAGTGGGGTTAGCCCAGACTGGCTGAAGGCTCTCCTTATTTAGCTCCTGAAGCCACAAGGACGGAGCCTCTGGGTCTACAGGTCGCACTGCCAGCTACTGAGCTGGGTCAAAACCTCAGGCAGGTTCTCCGAGTGAGCCTCCCAACAAATGTGAGGTCTCCCAGGTGGACGGTCTGTGCCAAGTCTTCCCATTATCTCCACCTTTCACACACAACCACACACAACCACATACACCATGTACACAACATACCCCCACACCACACACATATCACACGCACGCACCCCTATTGTGGTCTCCTGCTTTCCTCACATCAGCCAGAGTCATCGTTTTAAAGTGCTGATCTCCTGTTACTTCCCTGCTTTACAAATTCCAATTGCTTCCTACTGCCCTTGGAATAAAGACCAAAGCCCTTAATGGCGTCAGAAGGCCAAATGGATGGGTGGGCCCACTGCTACTCCAGCTGCGTCCCTCTCCTGGTCTCTGTGTGTGGACCATGCTGGCCCGAGGCAGCCCCTCGGACATGGCCCTTCCGGGGGAAAGCCTTCTCCCGTACGCTGCGGCCCGCTGCCTAGGCCTCTGAACTCCTCCTCGTCCGGAAGATCAGCAGTTCTCACGCTGCAGCGTCCATCAGCATCACCTGCAGGGCCGGTCAGACCCCAACTGCGGGGCCCAGTGCAGGACCCTGGTGGAGGGGGTGGGACCAAAAACACGCTGGGCTGATGAGCTCCCAAGCGATGCTAAGGCTAAGACCCACTGCCATGGTCTCTGTGCACACATCACTGTCTCAGGGAACCTCTCTGACCCCCCTGCACCAGGGGGACCCCCACAGGGACCTCCGTTGTCCCTGATCGCCCTTTAGCCCAGGGTGCAAGGGCGGGTCTGTATGTATGACTATTCAACTGAGGCTTGTCTCCAGGGGGCCCCAGGCCCCAGGCCAGGGACCGGTGTTCAGAGGTACTCAAGCTCCCTGAGTGAGTGAATCGGCTCCTACTCCTGAATCCTCATAAGTCAGGGCAGAAATCCCTGCTTTCAGCCTGGGCTCTCTAAGCAATCCGAAAGTACCATCGATTTTACTTGGAAAACTCCTCTTAAGCCTCCTCGCTGCCCCTCTGACCCTGATGTCACTGCCCTGCTCACCCTCACTCGTCTGGGGAAGAAACGGCCCCTTCCATTGGTTCCTGGTCTCCAACTCCTCCCTCTGATGCATCCTCCTCGGTTGCCAGGATGGCAGAGTCCTGGTTTTGACCGTACTGTGGTTACTCTGTAAGGTGTATCACTGAGGGGGTGTGAGGACACGCTGGACCTCTCTGTACTAATTCTGCAACTTTTTTTGTCAATCTAAATTTTTTTAATTAAAAAAAAGCACACAACACTTCTCCAGAGCATAAGATCATTTACATCATTAATAATCTGGCCCCAGGCGACCCCTCCAGACGCCACAGCCCCACGCACGCTGCATTTTCACAGCACTCCGAATATTCCATGCGGCTCCTCACCTCCACACTTTGGTTCCCTCCTGCTAGAATTTCCTTCCTCCTCTTCCACCTGGCACACTTCAATTCATCTTTCAAGACTCAGAATTCGGCCCCTCCTTCATGAGGTCCTCCTAGCCTCCTCAAACAGAACCAACCACACCTTTCCAGAGAACTGAGTCTTAGAGTTTTGTTCTGCCCATTGTTTTATTTAATGAAGGAAAGGACAGAGACCAGAGGCGCCCATAATCCCATTGCTCTGCTGTGGGGCTGGGGCGGGGGAGCCTAAGTATAAAGAAAACACCAATACCTCCTCGCCCGTCCCCCCAGTTCTGCTTCGATTTTCACTCGGATTCTCTGCTTCCCCACTTCCCCCTTGGCTGTGTCCCGGTGCCCTCTAGTGGAGGGGCAGCAGCCCTCATCTCTCCACACTCGGCACCTAGCCCACAGCTGGCTGTGTGGTCAGCTCTCCACAATTTCTGTTCTGGTGGACAGTGGCAGTCAACACCCACCACTGGGAAGGTGGGAAGCCTGGGTTAGTTTCACCCTTACTTTGAGAGCTAAGCAATGTTCTTAGTACAAGCAAGCCACAGCGATGAGTTCTATAGGTCAACCCTGGCTGTACCTCATCCTCAGTCTAGGTTTTCTAAATGAAGAGAATTCTAAGACATTAATGAACTCATGATTACTTCAGAACTTGGTCAAGTAGAAATTAGCAAGGATTATAAAACCAATGCTCCCCCTTCCCTGCACCCCACCACCCAAAGAAGCCACAGACCATGAGTCACAGACCATGCCTGCAGGCAGAACTGCAATCAAAGGCGCTCTCACTCATGCACGTACTCGCCAGATACGTACTGATGTCCGGTGTTTAACAGATGCTATTTATAGCGGAATCATAACAAAAGTGCCATCCATCTGCCTTGGCATCCAGAGAAAACATAATTCAACACAAGACTGAAAAATGTGCGCAGCCAAACAGAAATGGCATCAGAAGCAAAAACTGTTGGAACTGGTTTCGAGGGGGGGAAATGATCACTTGACTAAATTGGAAGAAGTTGCAAGCCACACAGACTACTTTGGCAGCTCACTCCAGATACTTGTGAAAATCTTCTCATCTATTCTGGTATCGGATGGCTGTTCTGTATGTCTCGGGACACACCCCCCGAGAGGGCCCCTCCTCGCCTCCCGTGCACCCACTCAGGCACCTGCCGAGCCTCCATGGTGGGAAAAATGAAGGGTTTGGAGCCAAGGAGACATGAAGCCCAGTTGGTTCCACTGTCTTCTGTGCAAACTCGCCAGTTCATTAGCCTCCTCCTGCCCCAGTTTCCTCATCTGCAAAGTGGAAATCATCTTTCTCTTTACAGTGGGTGTGCCTCTCCTGGAATCCAGGGCCGAGGTTCGTGTGTGCTTCTGGAGGACTTCAAAGTCTCTGAGGTGAGATGCACAGTGTGTGTGAGGTGACTTTTCTAGCCAGAGGGTACGTTACTTTCACCCGTCTCAGGCTTTGTGATGAACCCCAGGTCAACTGCCTTTTAGATCTTCGGGTTAGAGAGGTTTCATTTTTTCCATGGGGAATTAAAATGCCTTATTGGCCCAGACAAAATTAACTCAATTTCCTTCCATTTTTTAAAATTTTCTTTTACCCTGAGATGAACATGTAGCCCAACTGTATCAACCATTTCGGATGATCTGAGCATCTTCTCTCCTCCTGACGTCACTTTCCTTCTCAATCTGCACTGTTCATGACCCTGACCTACAGGCTTGTCTCTACCACAGGTGTGTTTTCTTACAGTCACTGCAGAGCCTCGGCGGGGCGCGGAGAGTGTCCCAGGCTTGAGCGCATTGCACGGGCCAGGCGCACAGGCTCTATGCTGAGGCCGCGCCGGAGTAGAAGCCGCACACTCTCCCGTCTGTGTTTTAGCCCCTTAAGCCCCACACGCAACGGCAAGAGTAACTGCACTTTTTCACAAGCAGCTGATGGGGACTAAATTAAAATACAGGAGTGCGAGGCCCTGAACTGTGCCTGGAACACAGTGAGTGCTCAACAAGCATCGGCCAGGAGTGGCAGGCATGGGAAGCAGCAGCAAACCTGCGGACGGACACGTGCAGAGGAAAGCAGCACCACCACCCAAGGCAAAGCAAACCAAACCCACTGGCGGGTAAGGGTCCCAACCAGGAGGAAGAGGTGGGACATAAAGCTCTCTCATGTAGGAAGGTGTCCTGTCCGTGTGCCACCTCTAGTCACGGTTTCAGACACATCCCTTAACTTTACAACCACGTCTTCTAAGTGGTGGGGGTATCCTGGGCAGTATTGGGCTGAGAGTGAATTAATCTTTAAATATTATAAGAATCCAATGGACATAGTTGTGCTAGCCTAAAGGAGGGTATTTTTAGATACTCTTTGCAGAAGGTAATCAGCTGATAGCTTCCTGTCTCCCTCCCAGTTTCTTGTCTATTCTACAGGCAGGGAAGGGGTCATCTGAGAACACCTCCAATGGATGGCTCTCACCGCTGCAAACACACACAGTCAGCACACACCTGGGAAGGAGCTTCATTAAAGCCGCCGTCTTGTTAACAGCCAGTGGCCTCCCAGGGGGTCCCTGCTCTGGGCGGGTGCCCACCCCATCTCCCGGAGCTGGTTGTTTCTCCAGGTGCCACACAGCTGGGGACGTCACAGCATGAGGAAGAGGTAGAAGGCTGGAAAAGAGCAGAAAAAGAGGCAGGCAAAATTGGAGAGCAAATTTAAAGTCTCAGATCAGCATTTCTTGACAAACACCTAGCAGCACTTCCTGTGAGCCAACAGTAAACTGAAGGGGTAGGGCAACGGAAAGTACAGAAAAACTAAAATAAAATTCGTGCCCTCTTAAAGCTTGTATTCAGGTTGAGTGGGAGACCAGTGTTCCCAGATAACCGAAGGTCCGGTGCCTGACTCACTTTCCCATCCCCAGGACATGGCCAACTAAATGCCTGCTGGATTAAAGAAAATGAACAAAACAAACAGACAAAAGAACTGCAGTGTGTGAAAGTTGCCTTTTTTAAACAGCATTTCTATAAATCCACCCACTTAGGGGGACATACGTAAGAAAAAGTAAATTACCTTCCTTGAAAGTGATTTAGTGATTTACCAATGGTCTTAAGTTCTCTGCAACCGACCATTCACAGAGTGCCTCCAAGTGAAATGTCTGAGGATAACCATGTGTGGTCCACGGAAAAAGAATATTCTAAAAAGACGGGAGACTTTTTGACATGGAACCGAAATGCTGAGTTTAAATTCTGACTTTGCGACTTCCTAGTTGTGTGATTTGGGGACAATCCTCTTCACCCCACAGGGCTCAAGTCCCCACCTAGAAGGTGGAGTTGACAACGCTATCCAACAGAGTGCTGTGGGGACGGATGAAACACGGGCCATGAAACCTTTGTAAACCGGGGCGAATGAGGCACTACCACACGTTTCTCACGCGACCCTCAGAGATCCAGGGAGGAAGATGTTACCACCCTCCTCCTTGTTACAGTCTGACTTCCGCGAACACCACATCAGCTCCACCAGAACTGGACCGTCTTATTCACCGCAGCAGCCGCAGAACCTCCACGAGCTTGGCACTTGCTGGCACACCACACACACGACAAAACACGAGTCACCAGCGCTCCACCACGGACGAAGAGGGGAGGCTCCGCGCCCAGGGCGTGGCCAGGAGCCGTCACCGGGCTGCGGGACTTTCCGAGCAGCACGCCCCCCCACCCACACACTGGGACCCTCGCCGCCCCACTTCGACTCGCGCACGGTCCGGCTGCCGAGGACGCGCCGCCTTACCCTCGCCCCCTTCCTATTCTCCTCGTGGGGCGAGAAGTGCGCGCTGGGTGCCCGGGACGCCTGAACGCGGAGACCCAGCCCACTCGGTGTCTCTAGGACGCTGTTGCCCGGGCGACGACGACACTCGCGGACTGGGGAATGTTTCTCCGCACTCGGTAATAAGCTGAGCTCCGATTGGCGAAGTGGACGACGGAGTCGCGAAGTGAAGGGGCGTGGCCAAGCCCGGGGCCTGGCCCGCACGGTGGCTCCGCCCCCCGTGGAAGAGACTTCCGCCGGAAGTCCCGTCCCTGAGGCATTGGAACTGGCCCTGACGTAGTGCGTCGTGGAAGCGGACTTTTGTTACGCGGCCTTCGCGCGACCTGACCGCGTGGCCTGGGGGAAGCCAGTCTTCCCCTGAGAAGCACCCCTCACCAGTAAAAACCTAGTGTATCCACTCGGGGCCTGGTGTCTGGATGCAGGAACAAATGTTTCCAAAACCCCGACCACGCGTGCTGTGCCTTCCTGAAGGTTAGCATTTACGATTGTGATTGTTGCACTAGTTGGCCTGTCTGGTTGTGTCCTGCCGGCTCCCCCGGTGAACCGGGGCTAGCTTCGCCCACAGGGTGCCCCCAGCCCCGCCCGGCCTGCGCTTGGGCGGCTGCGGTGGCTGGGCGCCAAGTGAGCCCATTCTTGTCCACACTCGCAGGCAGAGTGGAAGCTGAGTAAGTCACGTTGATAATCGTAATAGCAATGACAGTAGTTGTCGCGGGCCCTTAGGGAGCACATCCCTTTGCCAGACACCCATCCACGTATGTCGCTTGCCATTTAATGTGAATCGATTTGCACAGCAGCCCTATGAGGTAGATGCTACGATTGTTCCCATTTTACGGATAGGAAACTGAGGCACAGAGGGCCTTTCACCCAAAGACATACAGTTACTCAATGCCAGGACCAGAATTAGAGCCCCGGCAGGACCCCGCCACACCACTGACTCGTGGAGCCAGGCAGTGGCGGCTTCAGCCGGCTGGGGACTTCGCTCCCCAGCGGGTCAGTTCCAGGGTGCCCCGCCGCGTGCTCTGGAGACGACGTTTTACAGTCCCTGCTCGCAAGGTGGCCACACACTGGTGGCTAGTTTTCCTACTCTCCAAGGCAGTTATTTCATAGGCTGTCTCCCCCGGGGACCTGCACCCTTCACTTCATCACCCCGAGTGAAGGGCTGGCCTGAGGATCTCACCGAGAAAAGGATTCCGGGAGAACGGAACAAACAGGTTGTCCTGTAACCACTGTGGCACCATGTCTTCATTTGCTCTTGTTCCAAAAGATGAACGGTCACTTTGCATGGAGGCCAGTTCCTCCGCTGGGGTCCTCCATCCGGACCCCTTTGCATCCTCTTGGACTGAATTACTGAGGTCACCAGTTCTTAAAGTGTGGTCTGGGAACCCCTGCCATCTGGAGACCCTTTCCAAGAGTCCATAATCATCAAAACTGTTTTCATAGTAATTAGCTAAGATGTTGCTTGCCTTTTCACTTTTTTATAAAAATTTTATTATTTTTAGGGGCGGGGAGAGAGCAGAGAGGGAGAGACACACCAATGCGTGGTTGCCTCTCACTCGTCCCCCCACTGGGGACCTGGCCTGCAACCCCAGGCACGTATACTGATGGGGAATGGAACTGGGGACCCTTTGGCTCACAGGCCGGTGAGCCAAATGGACATGTTTATTGACCTCAGAGATAAAGCAGGGGAGGGGGACAGAGAGAAAGAAACATCCAGGTGAGAGAGAAACATTGATTGGTTGCCTCCTGTATGCACCCTGAGGATGGAACCCACAACCTAGGTATGTGCCCTGACTGGGGATCGAACCCACAGCCTTTGGTGTAGAAGATGATGCTCCAACCAACTGACCCACCTGGCCAGGGTGCACTTTCTTCTTTTTTAGGACACCTGTTTAAGGCTATAAATCCTCTAGGAATGGTTGTAGCTGCATCCTCTGAGTGCTGATAGATTTTAATTAGCATTTGTTTCAAAATCTTGTTTCCATTTCCATCGTGATGTCTTTTTTGACACATGGTAGCATGGAACTGTATTAATTTCCAGATATCTGGGCATCCTTCAGCTATTTTTTGTTGTTGATTTCAGCCTAATTCCACTGCAGTCAGAGAACATACCAGAAGAATGTCAGTTTATTGAAATTTTTAAAGACTTACTTTATGGCTCACCATGTGGTCAATTTGGTAAATGCTCTATGTGCACTTGAAAATAATTTGTATTTTGCAATTGTTAGGTGAAATTGTTGGGTTTTTTTTTTGTAATTAGGTCAAATTTTTAATTGTGTAGTCTGATTTTTCCATTTCTTTTCTAATTTTTGTTGTTGCTATTTGTTCTTTCAGTTTCCGAGAGGGATGACACTGTAAATTGTATTGAGTGTGGGTCTACTGGCATTCATTGATTCCATTTTTATTTATCTGAAAATGTATTTATTCCCCTTCATTTTTAAAGGGTATTCTTCCTGAGTATGGAACTCCAGCTGTGCAGTTGTTTTTATTCAGCATCTTGAAGGCGCTGTATTCTATCTTTTATTGTTTCTGTTGCAAAGTTCGCCATCTGTGTAATTGTTATTCTTTTGAAAGTAATGTGTCTTTCTTTTCTCTGGAAATTTTTAAGATGGATCTGGGTGTGGCTGTCTTTGTCTTTATCCTGCTTGTGGTTTGTAGCCCATCTTCAATATGTGGCTTCATGTCTTCCATCAGTTTGGGGAAATGTGCAGCCAGCATTCCCTCAGATACTGCTCTGCCCATTTTCTCTTTTCCTTCTGTGACTATGGACATAAAACTAGGACAGTTGTTTTAAAAAGTACATTCTGGCCCTAGCAGCTCAGTTGGGTCGAGTGTCATCCCATAACCAAAGGGTTGCAGGTTCAATCCCCAGTCTGGAACATATAGGAGGCAACCGATTGACACTTCTGTCTAGCACCTATGTTTCTCTCTTTCCCTTCCTATCTCTCTCTAAAAGCAATTAAAAAGAATGTCCTCGGGTGAATAAAAAAAAAGAATACACTCACTGGCAATTTGTAATCTCCAGGATTATCTCATTGGATTGTATTTTAGAAGACCTATTTTAAATAACTCCTAATACATCCAGCGCCAAACAATGTAATGTCATGGCACTAGGAATTGACTAAAGCTTTTAAATTTCTCTCTCTCCAATTCCTTCGGGTGCCTTTTTATTCAGAATTGGCCATGGTTGGGGTAATTTGTTGTTCGAAACCAAGTAACTGAAATGACCAGTTGCTACCTGAGTCTTTGCAAGGATTCTTGTTTTTGTAACTTCTCTCTGAGGGAAAGTTGTAAGTGAAAAACGCTGACTAATGTTTGGCTGTGTGAGCAAACACGGGACCTAATAAATGTCCTTGAACCAGCCTGAACTCAGCAGCGAAACCTTTACTGGTGAGTGGGGCCTGAGTGGGTCCACCGAGCCCAGGGCTGGAAAACTGAGAATCCGCGCTTACTTCCTTGAACACAAGGGCTTTTCCGTGTGTTTAAATGACTAATTAGATCACTCTGTCATGAGGCTTTGTCGTGTAATTTTTTTCCCCTAAGAACATCTTCACTCAGAGTGTTTTCCCTGATCTTGGCAATTTCTCACTTCTGTGTGAAGAGTTAACTTAGTTTGGGTTTTGTTTTGTTTTGTTTTACAAGAAACTCACTGCCCAAGAAATTCACCTCACTGCGTATTGTCCTGATCAGCCCATAAAGCCTATTAGATTAGGTTTTCTGCTGTTCAAACAGACCAGGGCTCTGTATGCGACAGTGGTCCCAAAACGGGGTTTTGGGGGGAGGGATTATTGTCCGTTCCCCTTCCGTTCCCTCAGATGCTCTGTGGTGACTCTGCTTTCAACAGAGCCGAACCTGTTACCTTGTCCAGGTACCACTCACTGAGCATCAGAGAAATCAGGAAAACTCACTGCCCAAGAAATCTGGACGGGCTCCGCCACTCACACCCAGTGCGGGAATATGCCACTCAGGACCGCTGAGCGAGCTCCGGAGAAGCCGAGCGTGGGAAGCTGGGATGCCCAGCATGCATGCTGACAGCTCCTTTCCTCGGCTGTTGGGAAGACCCCCGGGGGTCGTGGAGAGCTGTGTCCCCTCTCCAGGTTTTGAGTACTCGAGGCTGCTCTGTCCCCACAGTCTGTACACCCAGGAGCCTGGGCCCTGCGATCAGACCTGAAGTATTTCACAGTAATCGGCAATGGCGCTGTAACTGGAAGTTTGCCTTGGCGTGAAGAAACGGCCGGCAGGAACTGACGGACCCCTGGGAGGTGGTGTTCCCTCCTTGTCTGTCGGACAGGTGGAAGGAGGAGCACGCAGGCGACACGGGCACATATGTATCTGATTGGCAGCTGGGACCAGCGGGCCACCAGCGGGGAGAGAGCTCTCCGAGCGCTAACCTTTCCAGGGCCTCAGGAGACGGAGACCAGTCTCTCTAGAGCTGTCCGTAGGGGAAGTTTTTTTATTTTGTTTCTATTTTATTCTGATTCAAGAGACAGGGGAAGGGAGAAAGAGAAACACCGATCGGCTCCTCCTGCCAATCAGGGATCTAGCCTGTAACCGGGGCTTACCACCCTTACAGGGAATCGAACCAGCAACCTTTTGGTAATGGATCAACACTCCAACCAACTGAGCCCCGCTGGCCAGAGCAGGGGAAGGTTTTTTAAGTGAGTGAGGGGTAAGTCGCCCCTGTGGGAGAGCTGCTGTTCTTTTTTCCGCACCAAAACAGACGCTCACTCTAGCAGTCACCTCGAGGAGACGCAGCTGCTCGTCTCAGGGCAGTCAGCCGAAACAGAGGGCACGTTCGAACCCTGTCACCGCACGTAATCGATTAGCACTGGAAAACGGGGTCCGAGCTCCTGGGGCCACAGGCCCCTCCCCTTCCGTGGGCTAACATGCTTCCAGGCCTTCAACTTCCTCTCACGGTTACCACTCGTCTCCTTCCGTGGAAACGGGAATCAGACCCCACCTGTCTTGCTCCTGAACAAGATTCCATAGTGCAGAATGCTGGTATTTAGAATGTTAATGAATCCTGTGCTCCGAACATTAGATTGCAGCAATCTTAGGAGAACGGTTTCCCCTCCCCTCCCCCACCGGGGGACAAAGAAGCAGTTAGGAAACAACAATTTCATGTTATATACACCTGGGCAACTAGCAAACCCCTGACAATCACTAGTAATTCTCTTTGCTGAGAGCCGGGATCTTGCAACAGCTTGTAATTAGTACTGCTTAGCATTTAATTTGCCTTTAGTTAGGTAACAAGCATTTATTGATTACCTGATAGGAACAGAGCACTGTGCTAAGCACAGTACGGGGACCGAGTGACGAATGAGCACAGTCCCTACTTATAGCCTACTTGGGGCTGAAAATGGATACTTTGGAAAGTAAATTTGAAAAACAGTTACCAAAATGTCTTCTTAACTGTGCTGCCGCAGGAAGTTATTACTCTTTCTGAATTCCGGGCTCCCGCTCCTGGCACGCTCCGTTCCAAGGACGAAAGTTCTCGTGGCCGCGTCCTGTCTCGCAGAGGGATGAAGCCACAGCAGTCGCCCGTCCTCTGAGCTGCGGACAGTTCCAGCCTTCTCCTCGGGAAAGCCCCAAGTGCGGTAGGGACCCAGGACAGAGGTGGCCACCAGCCACTGAAAGTTGGTGTGTCCGCTACAATTGGCAACCCCCTAATGTGTTTGGTAAAAATGGAATCCTAGGTCCCTCCAGGATGGCAGTGTCAGTGACCCAAGCCTAATTCACGAAGGCTTCCTGGAGACTGCATTGTAAGGCCAACTGGAGGCAGGTGGGAGATACGAATTGGCAGCACTTAGCAATGACAGGGATCCACAGCAACCTTGAGAAAAAAAGAACAAAGTTGGAGGAGTCACACTACCTGATCCCAAACTCTACCACAAGGCCATGGTAATCAAAACAGCCTGGTGCTGGCATAAAAACCAGACACATAGACCAAGGGGACAGAACAGAGAGCCCAGAAGTAAGCCCATACCTATATGGTCAATGAATCTATGACGAAGAAGGCAAGGATATAAAATGGGGCGATAACAATCTGTTCAATGAATGGTGTTGGGAACAATGAACAGCTACAGGCAAAAAATGAGACCACCTGCTTACACCACATCCAAGAACAAACTCAAAATGGATTAAAGACTTAAATGTAAAACCCAAAACCATAAAACTCCCAGAAGAAAACAGACAGTAAAATCTCTGACACTGCTCTTAGTAATATTTTTTCTGATATATCTCCTTGAGCAAGGAAAACGAGAAAAAATAAACAAATGAAACTGCATCCAACTAAAAAGGTTTTGCACAGCAAAGGAAACCGTCATAAAAACACAAAGACAGCCTACCGTTTATAGGAAGATATTCACCAATGATACATATGATAAGGAGTAATATCCAAAATTTATAAAGAACTCACACAACACACACACAATTGAAAAGTGGGCAGAGGACCTAAATAGACACTTCTCCAAGGAGGACATCCAGATATCCAGTAGACATATGACAAGATGCTCATCATCACCAATCAGCAGAGACGCAAACTGAAACCACAATGAGAATAATCACCTCACGACTGTCAGGATGGCTGTCATCAATAAATCAGTGAACAAGCTTGGGAAGGATGTGGAGGGAAGGGGACCCTCTTGCATTGTTAGTGGGGTTACTGATTGGTGCAGCCAGTGTGGAAAACAGTGTGGAGGTTCCTCACAATATTAAAAAATAGAACTGCCTTCTGGCCCAGCGATTCTACTTCTGGGTATTTATCCAAAGAAATCCAGAATAGTCATTCAAAAAGGTATGTGCACCCCTGTGTTCGCTGCAGCATTATTTACAATAGCCCAGGTCTGGAAGCAGCCCAAGTGCGCATCAGCAGACGACTGGGTTAAAAAGCGGCCGTGCATACATGCAGGGGAGTATTACCTGGCCATAAAAAAGAACAAAGTCTTAACCATTCGCGCCAACATGGATGAATCTAAAGAGTATTGTGCTAAGCGAAATAAGTCAGAGAAAGATGAAAACCACCTGACTTCACCTCTGTGGAAGCTAAAAAACAACAAAATAGAGACAGACTCACAGACACAGAGAACAGGCTGATGGTTGCCGGATGGGAAGAGGCTGGGGGCAGGGTGGAAAGGCGAGGGGACTGATAAGTACAGACTGGCAGCTACAGGACAGTCTCAGGGACGGGAAGTCCAGCACGGCGCGTGTAGTCAGCGATAGTGCGGTAACTGCGTATGGTGCCAGGCGGGTGCTGGGCTTGCTGGGGGATCACTTCGTAAATTATGTAAATGTGTAACCACTGGATCATGCACCTGAGACTGATGGAAAATAATATTGAAGGTCAACTGTAATCGACAAAAATAAGTAGATGCTTAAAACCAGCAGGGAAGCCTTCCCCAAAGAGCAGAGCCGAGGAAGCACGTGCCGGGGTCAGGTCAGGCTGTGGAGGAGCAGTGCGCCCAGGCCAGGCAGGGCCCGTGTGATGCAGATGGGCTGGGCTGCCCGGTCCTCCGCACTCCCGACGACCTCTTGTGAGCTAAATTCTCCACATAAAGGACAGCGAGACAGACGTGACCACGGCCTCAAGAAGCAGGCAGTTGCTGGGCCCTGGGAATGCCATGAGAAGCATGCCGGGGGGTTCTTGACATAGACCATGGCCCTGAAGCCTCATTCTGCATCATCTTGGTTAACCTTGGGAATGGCAGCCCAGGCAGAGGGGGCGCCCTGAGCAGGGCAGAGGCCCCCACAGCCAGTGCTTCTTGAACAGCGTGAGTGGAAGCTACCAACTGTATTTGAGTACAAAAATAAAAATAAGCGTGGATTGTAAAGGGGAGAAC
>PVKM010040663.1:0-13396 GCA_004027735.1 Carollia perspicillata
CCCCCCTCTGTCTGTGTCCCGAGAAACTGGGCCGTTCCCACTGTGCTTCCTCTCCCCTCGTCCTGTGCTGGGCTGTACGGGGGAGGGGGGCTGCCACTCGAATGCACGGAGGTCACTGAGATACACTCTCTCACGTCCCCCTGGAACCAGGAGCCCACCTGCAACGCTGTGAGCTGTCCTGGCTCATGGGTGTACGGTCACCTCCCTGAGACCGGAACAGCCCTCCCTGGCCCCTGGGTTCTGTGTTTGGTGGGGCCTCGAACCCGCAACGCTGGCATATCAGGCTAGCACTCCAACCAACCGAGCTACCCAGCCAGGGCCCAGGTGGGCCATGTTGTAGATGCACATTTGGAAGTTGTTATTTGGAACTTGGGTATGTTTTCTCTATCAAACAATGTTCTGAATAGCAAGTAAATTGTGAGACCCACCACAGAGTCCTTCTGAACCCACATATTCCTGCAGAAGAAGACTGTGACCTAGGAAATTCCCAAGGTATGAAAGCCACAGAAATCTCCCAGGGGGATAGGCCTTTCACCTGGGAACCCCTTGAATCTCAGCAGGCCCAGGGTTGGTCCCTCCTGGGAACTGAGGGGCGAGGGCCCCTGGTCTCCCAGCAACAGTTGCTGGGCAACAAGGAGATTCTGATGTGATGCTGCTCAATATGAGTTAGGGGGATGCCTTTTGGCTTTAAAGTCACCCCAGCCAACAGTTCCTCCTGTGGGGATGGTGGCCCGTCAGGTGTGTGGGAGACAGGGCTGGCCCAGGCGGCGTTGACCATGGATGCCCCGATTCTCACTCGAGAGTCAGCTCTCTGTGATGCGCTCTGCTGTGCTTTGCCCGGGTGCACCCTTGCGCAGACGCATGGTGCAGAGGCAGCCCCAGCCCGCTCACGCCCATGGTGCTTCGAGCTTGCAGGGATGGGATGCGCGTTGTTAACTCTCGTTAAAAACACTGGTAACTCTCGTGAAAGGAGGTCTCCGAAAACCCGGGGACCTGGAGCACTGTCGGCGGAATGTAGCCTTTCTCACCACTTCCCTGTCGATTAGAAATGAAAGCTCGCTAACTTTCACTGTGTATGGCTGACATTTTGAACTGCCGATCGTCTCTCTGATGGGCTGCTGCCATTAGTCTTCATGGCGGGCACCGTGCTAAGTGTTCTCTCCGTGTCCTGCCACTTAGTGTGTGCACCAACCCCGTGAATGAGTGAACCTTGTATCCATTCTTCAGAGAGGAAAAGTGAGGTGACGTTACTTGCCCCAGGCCCTGGAGCTGTGCTCTGCACGTCCTCGGTTATTTGGGATGCTGTGCCCTGTGCATTTCACTGTTTTCAGCCCTGCTGGCCCTACTTGGGGTAAGGTCCCAGGAGCGAACACGTACAGATGTTGTGGTGCTCACCAGAGGTGCGCCTTTGTGTGCCTGTGCCCTTAAATTCCACTTGGTGTGTCGTGTTCCCTGAACTTGCGCCTGGGGCCAAGAGCGCGCTTGTCTTTTCACTATTTCCTGGGGCTGTTCTTGGGGAGGCAGTTTTTGCCGCTGAAGAGTGTTCCCAGTGAGCATCAGTAGTAAATCGGATGTCCTTCACTAATTGTGTTTTGCATGTAACGGGTTGTAAAATAACTTCCAGTAAAACTAGAGACCATGGACCTTCCCTAGAGATGGGCTGGGGTCTGCCTCCCTGCCTCAAAGCACATCTCGCTGCCTTCAAGTCCTTCTTTGGGGACCATCTTACACGTTTAGTCTGTGAAAGTCCCAATACATTCTGCTGGTGGTGTTTCAACTGGACAACAGACACAACCACAGGAAATAGCCGTGGACAGTGGGGCCTGGGCGGGGTCAGCGGGCTCTACACAGCAGTGGTCCCCAGGGGCCAGGGTCCCTGTCCCTTTGCAGCATCAGGACCTGAATCTATGTTCGTTCTTTTAAATTACTTTATGTAAAAGATGTAACAATAGAGTCTCATCCTGAAACGTGGGAGAAGCCAGCACAGCACCTGTGGGTGCATGCGTCCCCTCTCCTGGCCCGGAGACCAGCCAGGCCAGGCTGTGCCTTTCTCAGGTTCCCAAATGAGCTTTGCAAGCTGTTACGTGGAATCACTTCACGGCGAATGGAGGTGGAGGCAGTGAATTTGGCCCCACTGGGTGCCGGGCAGGGGGCTCCAAGTAGTGGCACACATAGCTGGGGAAGATTTCCAAAGGGGGTGGGTTTTTTGTCGAAAAGCTTAGGGACCGACCTGGCAGGGGGCATGCACACGGCAGACGAGGCCTCGTGGCCAGGCACTGACCTGCCCTTGTCTTTCAGTGGACCTGCTGGGGCTCCTGAAGTGGCGGTCCAACACCAACCTGCTGCAGCAGAACCTCCGACAGCTGATGAAGGTGGACGGCGGGGAGGTGGTCAAGGTGACTCGGGGCTGGATGTGGGTTTGGTTTGTTTTCCTCCTGTGTGTTCTCACTGGCAGCCGCCGCCTCCCGAGGGGGCGTGCGATTCTGGGTCTGACCCCTCAACAGAGAGTTCCCTTGGGATTGGCAAGCACCTCTGAGTGGACGGGATCCTCCTGTGACCCCACTCCGGGGTGGGGCTGCTTCACAGGGAAGGCCGGCCTTGGGTTCGGGCTCCTCCTCCTTCTCTGGGTCCTCCCTCCGGGGCATACATCAGGTACCTGGCCTCATTCAGCCAGGCTTTCCCTGCTGTGAAAGGGGAAGCAATTGTGCCTCTATAGAATGACACGGTGGGGGTCAGGGAGACGGAGGGCCCATGCCTGCCATGTGGGGAGCGCTCATGGTCATTACCTGACCGTGAGGATTACTCACCTGGAGCTTCTGTGGCTGACCTGGGGGTGAGGGCACGGGAGGCTCGTCCGGGCCGTTTCCCCACCTGTGCCCTGGCACTGATTCTTTGCCTCCCACAAAGCAGGCTCTGGAGGGAATGTGAGGTGTCCCCTCAAATCTCTGTAGGACTGGACAATCAGAGGAGACTGGTTTCATGCTTTATGTGGGATTGCTGCTGGTTTTGAAATTTTCTTCAATATCAGGGTCTTCTTATCTCTTTTTCGCCCAGAAAACTTGCACATAAGAACGCTCCCCTTGGCCAGTGAGTGATAAGCCGGTCCCCCACTCGGGGCCTTCTGTGAGCAAGATCTCTGCAGCCTGTTGCAGCCCCAGTGCTTCCCCCTCCTCTGGAGATGCTTGCAGAAGGAGACGGGCTCATCTCTGTAGAAATTAATTACATAAAGTGGCTTCAATTAAACGGCAGCATGGTCCGCGTCAGTATAAATTAGTCTGGTTGCACCACTTTCCTACTAAGTCCGTGGTACAGCCATCGAAATGCCCCCCATCCCCCATTCTGAATCATCTTCTCAGGTCCTTTTCAGCTACCCCCCTGGGGCCCTGTTGATTGCATTTTAAATGTCCCTGGGCCCTGCCAAGTCCCTGATTCAGGGGGAAGATTCAGGGGGAAGCTAGGGGGACGAGTTAACGTAACTTCAGAAGATGCCCAGTGAATGGAATTTTGTCCTCTGCCGTCTTCAAGTCCCTGTGTCCCATTGGGAACTAGTTGCACTGCTGTTGGCCTACTGTCGTCCTTGCCCGGGGAAATCAGGACCATCGCACCCTGTTCTCCGTTCCCATGATCTCGTCTGCTATCCGATTGCTCCTCCCTGGAAATGGTTTTCACATCTCTGCCCTGGGGGCCAGGTGACCTGTCCGCCCCCACCTCGTTGGAATGATGCTTTGGCCAATGTCACCTCTGTGCCCTTAGGCCTGGAGACGTGGATTGGCTTGTCTCAGGTCACCCGGCTGATCCTGGCAGCTAGGCCTGGAGGGGTCCCCAGTTTGCCTGGGGGACACCTTTTACTCTGATGACTAGTGGACTGTGGGCTACTGCCGTGTGTTCAGGGCCTTCCTTCTATGGAATCGAGATGACGTTGCCTGATAGATTGAGACAAGGACTTGTGTGTCTAGAGGGGACACCGTTTCCCATTGGGTAGTTTTGGTTCTCCCCTGGAGCTGGTCTCAGAGAGAGGGTGCTGGTCCATAGGAGACCTTCCGCAGCCCTGTGGGCGGGACCTCCTCCACAGGGCTTGTGTCCCCTCGCCATTGTGGCCACGGCCAGGTGAACCAGACCACCGCTCCCGGCTGTGGTGCTCTATGCTGTGATCATGTCACTTGTCTGGGGGCACTGTGACGTGCTGGGGCTCGGCACCTGGACGGTCAGCTGGCAGTGACATCGGGCTGCTCACAGGTGGCAGAGTTTAGATTTTGTGAAGACCTTACAATCTGAAAAGGGCAGGAAGCGGTTCAAAAGTAACTGCAGTTAAGCTCGTTGTCACCGGACTGATGAGACCACGAAAGGGCTGTGGGAGGGACTCGCCTGCTGCCAGACCCACTGCTGGACTCAGTGTCCCCATGTCTCTGTTCCGAAGTCACTCGTCTCTGGTTTTCGTCTTGTGCGTCTGGTGGCTGGGCAGATCCCTGAAGTTCTCAGTGTCATTGGTGACGCTGGGCCACGGCGGGGGTGAGGGCCGTGCCAGAGCTCACTCGGTCCCCTGGCCTGTGTCTCCGCAGTTCCTCCAGGACACCTTGGACGCCCTGTTCAACATCATGATGGAGAACTCCGAGAGTGAGACGTTCGACACGCTCGTGTTCGATGCCCTGGTAAGAGGCCAGCTCTCCCCCAGTCAGACACTCAGATGCCCTTCCACATGGCCGCCTGCGATGCCAGGCGAGGGGACACACCATGCCAGCTTTGAAAGCATTGCCCTGTATGTCCAGTCAAAGCAGATAAATGGAGAGCCAGACGGTTTCCTCCAGTTACGCTCTGGCTAGGCCAACGCAATGTCGAGGGGGAGAGGGGTGAGCCGGCTGACCAGTTTCTGTCCAAAACTCTTACGGTGCATTGAGTCATGTGGTGCAAACGGTGCAGGTTAAGATCCCAAAAGGGTTTGCGTTAGCTTGCTGATGAAAATATTGATTGATGTCACAGGTGTTTATCATTGGACTCATTGCTGATAGGAAATTTCAGCATTTTAATCCAGTTTTGGAAACCTACATTAAGAAACACTTCAGCGCAACTTTAGCCTACACGTAAGTTCTCTTGGTTGTTTTCAAACCAAAACTTTTCTTCCTGTATGTTTGTTATTAAGAGGTTTTTTTTTTCGTATACCTTTGTCTGTGATCATACATTCCCTTCCTCAAAGTGCTGAATATACTGGGATAATTTTTATTATCGCTTCCCTCTTAACAGAACTGAAAAATCTTGTCCAAAGAGATACGCTGTCAATTATCCTAGCATTCTGGAATAAATTACTTCTGTCCTCCACGTCTTCTGTCTGTCTTTGAGATTTTTAGTTCACGTTGGACAGAACGGAGAGACGGGTGCAGCATGCCCGCCACCCTGCAGCTTCCCAGTGAGCACCTGGTGAATGAATAAGTAAATGCATGTGTTCTTGTTCAGAGACTATGGGTTGTTTCATGTCAATGAAGTTTACTATGGTCCTTTTCCGTATATCATTTTGTACGTTAAAGAATGCCTTCACTTGTGTTCCAAAAGCTCCCGCTGTGACTAACTTGGATTCTTGCTGCCCACCCGGCTGCTCTGGACGCTGTAGGTGCCCTGTGAGTCTTGTCCACACCGCAGGGCGTGTGCCGGGTCTGGGCCACAGCGTCTGCTCCCCCGGTGCTGAGTGGCACCGTCTTGGGGCTCGGCCACCTGGGCTTACAGTGCAGCTCTGCCCCTTGCAAGCCCAGGGTGCTTAGCTCTCTGGTTTCAGCCTTTGTCATTGGTAAAACAGGCACGATTGTAGGTTTGCAGAGCATTTTAATGAGTTATTCTATGTCAGCTGTTCAGAACACTTCCTGGCTCATTGAAAGCACTCGGCAGGTGTGAGGTTTTGCTATTATTAGAGTTACTAGGATGAGGTGCCTTCTGTCTCTCACCATGGGGTTCACGGACATTTATTCAAACTTTTAGCTGCATGAGTTGCAGTGAGAAAAGGGATTTAAGTCATTTCTCTTTTAAATGCATTTTAAAAAATTTAAGTGTCGTTGGTAAACAGTGTTATATTAGTGTCAGGTGTACCATGTAGTGATTCCACATAATTCCTGCGAGAACCTCTCCTGTGGAATCATCAGAATGGACTCTCTTCAGTGCCACTAAATTGGGTCAAAGCTCCCAGCTGGGCCTCGACCACACTCAGGTCAAAGCCTGGGTGCAGCCGCGAGCGCGAGGCCAGAGGCTTGACACAGGCAGTCCTGGCACTGGGTTCTCCCCTGTACCCTTGAGGGCCTGCTTAGTGGGGGTGCCATGAGGGGGCTGAGAGCAGTAATGTCCCCAAGCACACGGAACAAGCTGTGGCGGCTCTGTGTGTTTACTTTGCCAGTAACTTTGCTTTAAACCTTTTGTTCCTTCCGTGGAGGTGCCCTGTTCACCTGCATTTCGGACAGCCCCTTACAGACGTGGGGGAGAGGGGTCCGTGCCCTGTCCTCCTCTGGCAGCCCGAACACAGCCTGGGCAGGCGGACTGAGGCGGCTGGGAGCTGCCCTGGGATGTGACATCATCTCTGTATGTGTCGAATTCTCAATTCTGCTTTTTCACTGAAGTGCAGCCAAACTGCCCTTCTCGGATTAGAGACTTAATTCCTGAAACTCAGAACGGTGGGTCAGCAGCCGCGCTGCAGTCCGGGTCCTTGGTGCCAGCCGGGGCAGCCGGGGCCAGTTCATGGGCAGGAGAAGCAGAAAGTGCCTTTATCTTTCAGTGGCGATAAGATCGATTAAAGGTGGCAGTGGGCAGTGGACAGTGGGCCCAGTTCTCATGGAGCCCCTCTGCGTCTGTCGTTCACGGGAGCTGGGCCCCGTCAGGGTGGCCAGGGCTGGGCAGGGAGGGTGCCATCAGCTTGGGGACGATTCGTCTGGCCCCCGAGGGCTCCTTTCTGTCCAGTGAGCTGTCTTCCCTGGAGCTGGTGCAGGCTTCCCTGCCACGTAAGTGATGCTCCCTCAGCCCTGCACACCTGAGACACAGGAGGTCCCCATCGCTGCAGGAAGTTCTAAAGGGCCACCCCCACTTGAGTAGCTTTTTGCTTTTATTGTCAAATCTCCGAAATGCAGAAAACGTCTTGCGCCCAATTTAACACCCATTTACTTAAACCGTCTCAGCAAACCGGGAACAGAGGGGACACCGACGAGAAAGCACAGCTCACCTGGGACGCAAACACACAGGAAGCACCTCCCCTGAGTTTGGGGACGAGGGGGGGTCTGTTCTCGCCACCCACAGGTGAGCGTGCTGGAGGTGGAGCCGCAAGGCAGGAAAAGCAATTAAATGTGTGCCAATTGGAAAGGGAGAAGTGAAGCTGTCTTTGTGCTCCCATCATGTGACTGTGTACATACAAAGCCCTGAGGGATCCGCTTTTAAAAAGTCCCCTTCCCCCCAGAAAAACTCCTGGGATTGGTGGATCCGAAGCTAATGCGGAAAACTCAGTTGTGCCTATGCAAATAACTGGAGCGTGAAACTGAAAGCACAATATAATTTACATACTATAAAAAGGTCATTAATAAATTTAGTCAGTGATAGATTGGACTTCTACCCCCAAAATTACAAACACTGTTGAGAGAAATTTCAAAAGAACTAAATAATTAGATAAACTATTGCCTAAGTGTGTGTTTCCTCAAAGTCACCCAAAGTTTAATCCAATCCCAGTCAAACCCCAAGCTTGCTTTGTGAGAAAAACTGACTAGCCTTTTTGAAAAACTTACATAGAAATGCAAGATGTCTAGAAGAGCCCAAATACTTTTTCAAAAGATGAATCTGGTTTCAAGACCCTCCGTACGGCGGCAGGAGCCAGGATGGTGTGGCCGGCAGGACCGTCAGTGCGGCCAGACAAGGCGGACAGGAGGGCGGTAGGCAGGGAGAGTGGGCTGCAGCGGGCCCCCCGCCCCCCACCTGCTGGTCTGGAACTGCTGTACTCTTTGAAAAGAGAGGACCCCCGTGACTGGCCACTGTTCCATGTTGGTGGTGCTGCGGCGCCCCCCCTGCGCCCCGGCCCCCGTGTTTGGTGTTGAACTGCTGTGCAGCAGGGCACTGTAAGGACGCAGCGTACGTGGTTTAACCTGCCTCACAGGGCGCACATTGGCACGGCATATGCGTTTCCCCCACCGCAGACGTGGCTGCAGTAAACACCTTCAATATTTGCCCTCGTTTCTGCAGAGTGAGGTACCAGTGCGGTTGCTGGTGTGTGAGGGTTTGCACATCGCCGATGGCGACAGGCAGGGCAGGTCTGTTGGCCGAAACGCAGAGTAGTCATCCCACCGCAGAGTTCCGGCTTCCCCATGTCCTGTTAGAAAAGTTACAGAAAAATAGAAAAATTTTAATGCTTTTTCTTTTATTTGTACCAGGGATTTAAAAAAATTACTTATGAAAGAAGCACTTAATCTAACTTGTGAAGCTGTGAATTAAAATCAAGCTTTCAATATGTACTTTATTTGTGCCAACTGTCTCTAATTACTTACATAATGATATGGAAAATTAAAAAATAATTGTCACCAATTTTTGTATATTATAAACTAAACTTGTACTATCATGAGAAAAGGCTTTGAATGTTTCCATGTTAGTGTGATACTTGTTTTTAGGTGACAGGTTATAAAGATAGAGACACGGAGAGACATGTAATCATTGTGTTACAGGAAATCGAAAGGACCAGACACCGGAGGGGCTAAGAGCACGATCCTTTATTCACCCATGGTCCCAGAGGAGTCCAACTCCAAATTCTGGGCCCTGAACAAAGGGGTTGCAGGGCTTATATACTTTATCTCTACGTGGCTACGTGGCAGAAGCGAGATACAGAAGAGGAATGCAGGGGTTAATTCAGATTTTTTTATTTGCTTAGTCAGCACTCTATGTTTTGACTGGAGCGGGCCAGACCATTAGCACCTTATCTCCTGGCTGGCTCGCTGGCTGGCCTTGCCCATTAGGACTAGGGGAGGGGGATTCTGTGCTAAGGTCTGCTGGGTTTTAAGTCACTTCCCTATATCAATTGTACTTTTACAATGTAATATACTCAGTCCTATTAGAAAATGTAAAAGTTATAAAGCTTTTCATGTGATACCCATGCTATTTTATATGTTGTTTATAGTCTTTTATATGGAGGTTCCTAGAAAGCTCATTAAGAAATCAAGAATGTTTCCTATTTGAAAAATTGGTAGTAAAACTTTAATTTTGAGTATGAGTAGCCTCGTTTTAGAAGATGAACTAGAGGTTGCTGCAGTGGTTCCCAGTAACACCTAGTGTTTCGCATCATAATGCCTTCTTAAAGTTTTGGGGAATTCCACAAAACACAAAACGCAACATTTCAACGTTTTCCAGTGTCAGTTCCGGGCACACTCTTCGCACTTAGTAGATCTGGTGTTTGGGAAACATTATCTAGTTCTAGACCACTTTCAGTCTAACGTCTAAAAAGATGTGTTTCTGTGCCTCTCTTGGGCTATAAAAAAAATCCTCTGATCTTTCCGTTTAACACTGGGGGAGCTGGTGTCCCTCCCCAGACCCGGTGTCTTCATTTGTAAACCACTCAATTACACGACACGTCCCAGTGCTCAGAAGGACATCTGAACGCCCGGTGCCCGGCCAGTGCTCCGGTCGCAGTCTTCGGAGAGTTGTTTCATGGGGCCCCCCTTTCCTCTGTCCGGACTGCATTTCACACACGGGCAGGGACTGACCCGTGGGAGCCCACATAAACGCGGCCCACGGGCGTGTTTCGGCCCCAGCAAAGCCCTGAGGTGTCGGCATCCTGGGGGCTGAGCCGTTGTGTTTCCGCTGTGACCAGGAAGCTGACCAAGGTGTTGCGGAACTACGTGGACAGTGCCGAGAAGCCGGGCGTCGGCGAGCAGCTGTACAAGGCCATGAAGGCTCTGGAGTACATCTTCAAGTTCATCGTGCGCTCCCGCGTGCTCTTCAATCAGTAGGTGTCCCCGGAAGTCCCTCACGTCCTTGCCTTCCCTTCTCCTGTCCCCTTCCTCTTCCCCTTTTTCTTTCTGTTCCTCTCCTCTTTCTCCTTCCTTTCCTCGGTTTCTCAGGAGGCAGAGCAGCGGCAGGCAGCTGTGCTGGGCTGGGGTTGCACGCGGGGAAGCCAGTCTGGATCCCGAGTCGGCAGTGTGTCCATGGGAGTCGGCAGTGTGTCCACACTGTCTACCAGAAGTCCAGAAGTGTTTTCAGTGCTTCAGATGCAGAGCCCGGTGTGTACAGGGCTTCAGGAGTCCTTGTCCATGTACCTCTGTGTGTCAGCGCCAAAAGGACGCACAAAATGAAGATAAGCCAGCCACCAGGGGGAAAAGCCACCCACGTCAAATGGCCTCGCTCGGGCAGACCCCAGGCTTCCTCCCTTTCCTTCCTTCAGCCGCAGTGTCATTTCCAGAGACACCTTCCCACGCAGGAAGGTGTTGGGTTGGGTGGGCGCTCAGTGGCTTCAGTTTAGGGGCGTTTCACGTGTGTGGATGGATTTGGGAATTGATTTGGAACTTTATAAAGTGAGTTAGTGTGTTTAGGACTGTGCCGTTGATGGAGAACATCAATGTTCGTGTCTGTCCGTAGATGAAGAGGTGGCTACAGTAAAGAGAACTTGCCGCTGGCCCACAGTGGTGAACTGTGAATGCAGTGGTGTGGGGAGCAGGTGGGCCGAGAGCCGGGGTGCTGGAGCTGACGTGCGCACGTGTTTCTTTTGGAGGCGTCGGGTGACATGCGGGAGTGACGTGGGTGCGGGTCGGTTCTTCCAGGTCGGTGCTTTCATAGTGAGTCCTAAACACAGAGACAGAGTTTGTGGACCAGAGTCCCTCAGAATTAGACAGCCCGTGGCACCTTTTTTACAAGCACGGCACTCCGGAAATATCGGCAAAACTGGGCAGTGGGCTTAAGCCAGTGTGGACTTCCTTCCGTACCTGCCTGTTTTCTCTGCACGGGATCTTTGTTCGCCCAAGGGGGCCTTCTCCAAAGGCCCAGGGGAAAGCCAAGGCATTCAAAATCCAGTGCGGTGCGTGCCCTGGCTCACAGAAAGCCAAAGGAATGCGTCATTCGCCTGCGTGGAACTGGAACGTCACACACGGGGGTGTGTCCACCCATCGGTGACTGCAGTCCTCGTGTTGCTGGTCAGAGGGTCCACTGCTCTTGTTCCCCTGGCGGTCTTGTGATGACCGCAGCAATCGTGACACCGCGCTTTTATGACGAAGGCTCAAGGTTTGAGGGCACTGGACTCTGATTCCTGGCTGGAGTGTCAAAGACTCACGCTGTTATTTTGTTTGTTACAGATAGGAACGAACCTTGATTTGGACCGAAGCCTTCTCTTTCCTTCAGGGTCAGAGCCGTTGACTTTGTCATTCTCAGATGTGAAAGGTTTTGTTTTCCCGTATTTTCTTTTCTTCAGTAAAATTAGTTCTATTGAAATGAACTTGCCACCCTCAATCTTGCTAGTGCATGTTTCCCTAGTAATTTTTTTAAAAGATTTCATTTATTTATTTTTTTAGAGAGAGGGGAAGGGAGGGAGAAAGAGATGGAGAGAAACCTCTGTATGTGGTTGCCTCTCACACACCCCCTACTGGGGACCTGGCCCACCACCCAGGCATGTACCCTGACTGGGAATCGAACTGGTGACCCTGTGGTTAGCAGACCGGTGCTCAATCCACTGAGCCACACCATCCAGGGCTGTTTCCCCAGTTATTTTGAATCTTTAATTACACTAAACCAAAAGTTACACTCAGGTGCCAGGATAACTTGGAAGACTGGAATGGCTGGGTGACATGTGACTGATGCGGCCTTGTTTCATTTGAAGAAGTGATCTTGGACAATTTGCGATCAATGTGACCTTGAATCAGGGCTGGGCTGACGCCAGTCCCCTTTCTTAGCATGCTGCCGACGTTCCCTCTCCCTCTGAGGTCAGCACGCAGAAGCTGGTGGAGAGCGCATTCCTGCTGTTGCAGTAAATGCTGAAATCTCGCCCAAAACAACGCTGCTTAGAAACGACGCCTCCCTCCTGCCCCAAGTGGACCGGGAGCAAATGATGTCTGTCTCCTCAGGCTCTTTCCATCTCAGCATACAAATGGCATTAGAAACATGATAAAAGTTCTTGAGTTTGATTGTAGAGTGTGATTAGGAAGATGGCTTGCCGCATGTCACAGAGAAGCCTAGAACCTTTACCGGATGAGGTTTTCCTTCCCTTTTTCCTTCCTTCCTTCCCTCCCAGAGGAAGAGTCTGGAGCTCACGCCCTTGCCCTGCGCCGTCCCCATGTCCTTGGCCCCTTTTGTCTTCCTGCCCCGTCATCCTGAAGGTCTTTCTTCCTCGTGGCCTCCAGGGGGGCTCCTGCCCCTCCTGGCATCAGGACCGTGCTCCTGGCAGTGGAGAGGACGAGGTGAAGGGGAAAGGGCTCTCCCAGCCCCTCCTCTTTCGAAGAGCTTTCCCCCGTCCCTGCACAGAGTCGTGTGCCCTTACGTTGTCCAGGGTGTGCCACGTGCGCGCCCAGCTGTGGAGGGCTTTGCAGAGGATCTTCAGAGGGGCCACGATGCTGTCAACTAAATCAGAGTTTCCTAAGTAGAGCAGTGAGTGCGCATGGTAGTAAGTACATGTTGGATAGGCAGTGAGCACTCCCTTCTTCATTCCTCTCGCCCAGAATTTCTGCTGCCGGACAGCTTACAGTGTCCCTAACGCAGTCGGGATTACTGACTCCTCCTTCCTTAGGCTTCTCAGAGTCTTCCCTTCCCCATTAGCTTGGGAGTCAATACTGGAGACTCCTGGCACCAGGTATCTCGGGCTTTATGTCTTTGGAGCCCCGAGCGACCTGTGGGAGTGAGACGCCCGGCCCACCTTTGTCTGGGACCCAGGAGGTGCCCTGTGTCTGGCCTCCTGAGGACCACCTCTGTTCTTGGGCCTGGCAGCAGGCTGCTGGCCCAGACTGTGGCCCTGGTGCCAGCCTCTGTCCTGGAGGGGCCCCGGCAGGAGGCAGGCCTGATTCCAAGCAAACAGTGTCACCTCCTCCCAGAAGACAAAAAGGACAAAGAGGTCAGAACAGGAAGCAGCCGTGGCAGTGAGGTTTGCTCAGCTTCCTAGGAGCTCCCAGTGTTAGGGTTCCTGACCTGACCTCATCCGAGTGGGCGCTGCAGGATAGGGGCCCTGGGGATGTTGGTGGGTGGGCTCCCTCCCCACCTTCCACCCTTCCTCCCTTCCCCTGCTTCTCCCTCCTTCCCTCCCTCCTTCATTCCTTCCTCCATCACTACTCCGTGAGCTGTGCAGCCCAGACTGTATCCCAGACTGGAGTCAGTCACCGATGTCACTTTTTTCTCCGTTTCCTGAATGTGCACGGGGGCTGCCTTTGGCACTTCCGGAGTGCACGGATGAACAGATGCTTCCCTCGACACCCAGGACACAGTC
>PVKM010040664.1:0-13378 GCA_004027735.1 Carollia perspicillata
GGCACTGCCTCTGAGAAGCTCCTTGCAGTGTTCACAGTCAGGGTGCAGATGGCAGGAGACCACCAGGTCCTTTTGCATTGTCACAGCCCCTGTGGGAGAAGCTTAGTGGTCAGAGGAATCCCTGCTGGGCCACGCAGTGCCCCCTCTGACTCTGCCTGCTGTGCAACCTCAGACAACTTACGAAATCTCTCCGAGCCTCCGCAGCAGGATCAGGTGGTCATCACCTCCTGGGTGTCACGGAGGTACCGTGGGGCTTGAGGAAACTCTGTATTGTGGTGTGTTTTCACATCATCTGAGGAAAATGTATGTACAAATCCCAGTTATTATATTTATTATGAGGTTCAGTGTGATTAACCATGAAGCATTTTTTCCATTGAAATGAGTGAGACTTCTTTAAATACACTTAGGCCAATAATTGCAGAAATTTAAGACTTTCCACAAACACATTCATAATTATGAGTGAACTGGGGCATAAGGTGAATTCCCAGATCCCTGATGCATTCCTGCTCAGCTCAGTCAAGCTTTCATTGATCAGAAAATAGAAAAAAAAACCACAACAAACCTGAGAAAATTATTGTTCTTCATGTCTTGTAACAAGATAAATCCAGTGACTAAAGAATAGTTACATTTAACCGATGTTCCTTATATATCAAGACCTATTCCTGAAACTATGGTTGTTAAGGATTTTAAGTAAGACTCAAATTACTATGGGGTATAATTTTCTTTTTCATGGTTCAAACATATTGATGTAATTGTAGATCTCAGAGTAATTTTTATTTACACATATATAATGTATACATTTTTGATTCTTGAAAATTTTTAAAAAGTACAGGTAAAATCTAAGACATCTCCCTTTTCTCTCTTCGCAGTGGTAACAACCATGATCAGTTTGGTGTTCTTCTTTCCAATCTTTTCTCTGCCTTTTCATTTTTATGAGTCTTTACATATTTCCCCTCTGGCTTAGCCTTGTCTCCTGAGCCTGACTGTACACTTCTGATCTGACTCCACTGCTCTCCACACCACTCCCAAGCCTGGAGAGGGAATGGTGAGGAACAGGTGACTGAAAACCTGTGGTTTGAGAGAACCAATTGTACAACATGTTCTTCAAGCAGAGTTAGTAACAAGGCTAGGAAGTGTTTCAGATTCTGAGTTTGAAAACCACCTCATCTTAACCCAGTGAAAACCAGAATATTCTCTTATGGATTTTTGACAATACCTGGAACTTTAAGCTTCAAACAAAGAGATAAGCATTTATTCAGATTCTCTTCAAAGAACTGAAACACTGCTGAGGAAAGAGTCTTTTTGGTGTCTATGCATCTGCCTCATGTCTCTCTGTCCATGCTTCTAGGATGTTCTCATGAACTTCTTTTCCAGAAGCAGGTGTCAGAGAAGACTCCCATCCTTCAGTTTCATGGATACCCCATCAGTTGTGTCTAATCAGCCACCCTCAGCATCGGCTCTGAAATGTTCCTCACTGTCTCCCTCGGTGGCTTACAGAGGGCAGGGAAAATGTTTGTGATGCTTCCTGGGGGTTTCCAGAACAGACTTAAAGTTCTCGTGGCCCTAATAGCTCCTTCAGTCAGCATGTGCCCCCAGACACATATGGAAGCATTCTATCATTTCATCAAAGCATTCTATGTTCTTTCTGCCTTTTTTCCTCTTTCCTCAAAGTGGTGCCTGGGGTGGGGCCCATAGTGGGTCTCCGTGGCAGGGACAGTGCTTGGGTTGCTTGCTACCCCTCCCAAGTGCTTTCTGAAAAGCCCTGAGAAATAAGGTTTATTTATGGCTGTTTTTTTTTGTTTTGTTTTGTTTTTTGAGACCCTACCACAGGCCCAGCTCACCATTTAAGCTTCTCTCATGTTTGCCCCCAACTGGACTCTGATTGACTTTACACCCTAGGCTGTCAGGACACTGTGCCTTTCCTGTGCTCCTCCCTGCATCCAAGCCTTTGTTCATAGTGTTCCCTTTATCTTGAGAGGAACCAGTCGAATATCGTCCTAGCTGAGCTCCATTTTCTTAAAGAGGCCTTCCCTGGCGGTTTGACTGAGTCTGCACTGGCTCTGGCTTCATCTTCTACTGTGCCCGTCATTGCTAGTTCCCACCACACTGCCCTTCTTGTTGTTCCTTGAATAGGCTAGACACGCCTGCCTCAGGACTTTGGCTTGTGCTGTACCATCTGCCGGAATGATCTTCCCGTAGTAACTATTGCATGGCTCCTTTCTCCCTCCGGCAGCTCTCTGCTCATGTCATCTGGCTGCCTGTTCTTTTCTTTCTCTCTCTTTTTTATTGTTGTTCAAGTAGAGTTGTCTCTCCTTTCCCTCCACCATTCCCCACCCCCCCAGCCATCCCCACCTCCCACCCTTGATCCTCCCTGCTTTGGCTTTCTCGCACTTGATCTTGTCTGACCACCTTTTCTTAAATGGGAACACTCTCCCTTCTCCTGACTCCCTCCCACCCCCTCATTCTGCTTTTTACTCTCCCAAACATTGATTCCCATCTGGCATATTATATAATTGCTTATTTGTTTATTTTCTATTTTCTCCACTAGAACTAGGCTCCATGGGCAGGGACTGCTCTTTTCCCAGGACCCAGAAAATACCTACCAGGTAATAGGCACACAGCAAACATTTGTTAATGAATGACTGCCTATAATCTTGTCCTATTTATTTACTTATTTGTTTTTAATTTTTCAAATTTATTTTTAGAGAGAGGGGATGGGAGGTAGAAGGACAGGGAGAAAAATCATTGATCAGCTATCTGAACCTGCAATCCAGGCACGTACCCTGACCAGGAACTGAACCATTGACCTTTTGCCCCAAGGATGGTGCCCAACCAGTTGAGCCACACTGGTCAGGGCCATAATCTTGCCCCCTTTAAAGTTCTATACCTATTGTCTGTGCCATACCCATTCCTGACCTATTGCCACTGAGGTACGTGGCAAAGGTTCAGTGATAATGCCTTCATCACTGAACTGCATATTCTCCAATATTTTTTTAGCTTTTTAAAATGTATTTTATGGATTATGCTATTACCACTGTCCCATTTTTTCCTCCCATTTATTCCCTGTGCCATGCACACCCCCTCCCACCAGCACTCTCCCACTTTACTTCATGTCCATGGGTCACACATATAAGTTCTTCGGCTTCTCCATTTCCTATATTATTCTTAACCTCCCCCTGTCTATTTTGTACCTACCACTTATGCTTCTTATTCCCTGTACCTTTTCCCTCATTCTCTCCCGTCCCTTTCCCTACTGGTAACCCTCCATGTGATCTCTATTTCTGTGATCCTGTTCTCCTTCTAGTTGTTTACTTAGTTTGTTTTTGTTTTTGTTTTTAGGTTTGGTTGTTGATAGTTGTGAGTTTGTTGTCGTTTTACTGTTCATAGTTTTGATCTTCTTTTTCTTAGATAAGTCCCTTTAACATTTCATATAATAAGAGCTTGGTGATGATGAACTCCTTTAACTTGACCTTATTTTGGGAAGCACTTTATCTTCCCTTCCATTCTAAATGATAGCTTTGCTGGATAGTGTAATCTTGGATGTAGGCCCTTGTTTTTAATGACTTCAAATACTTCTTTCCAGCCCCTTCTTGCCTGCAAGGTTTCTTTTGAGAAATCAGCTGATAGTCTTATGGGAACTCCTTTGGGAATAACTGTTTCCTTCTCTCTTGCTGCTTTTAAGATTCTCTCCTTCTCTTTAATCTTGGGTAATATAATTATGATGTGTGTTGGTGTGTGATTCCTTGGGTCCAACTTGTTTGGGACTCTCTGAGCCTCCTGGACTTCCTGGAAGTCTATTTCCTTTGCCAGACTGGGGAGTTCTCCATTGTTTTTTCAAATAAATTTTCCATTTCTTGTTCTTCCTTTTCTCCTTATGGCAGCCCTATGATTTGGATGTTGGAACATTTAAAGTTGTCCCGGAGGTTTCTAAGCCTGTCTTCATTTTTTAAAATTCTTGTTTCTTCATCTGTTCCAGGTGAATGTTTATTTCTTCCTTTTGCTCAAAATCTTTGATTTGAGTCCTGGTTTCCTTCCCTTCACTGTTGGTTCCTTGTATATTTTCCTTTATTTCACTTTGCATAGCCTTCACTTTTTTCTCTATTTTGTGACCATCCTCAACCATTTCTGTGAGTATCCTGATTACCAGTGTTTTGAACTCTGTACCTGATAGGTTGGCTATCTCTTCATTGCTTAGTTCTATTTTTGGAGCTTTGATCAATTCTTTCATTTGAGCCATATTTTTGTCTTTACATACCTGTTACATTGTAAGGGGTAGAACCTTAGGTATTTACTGGGGTAGGGCAGCCTGCTTTGCTGTGTTGTGGCGCTGTATGTGTGGGAGGGGTCTGGAAGGGAACAATTTGGCTCGCTCCTCTCTCACTGGCTTTCAGTCACTTCCCTCTCTACCCACAAGCGAATTGGGCCCTTCTGGTACTGATTCCTAGGTGGGTGGGTTTTTGTACATTCTGGAACCCTGTGGGTCTCTCCAGTGAACTCTCCTATGAAACTGGGAGTTTCTCCCACTGCTGCAACCCCCAGAGGTTTCTGCTGTCAGAGATTTTCGAGATTTTACTTCCCCGTGCTGGAATCCTGGGTTCTGTGGTCTGTCTTACTCCCCAGTTGTTCCTTCTGGTTTATCTGCATGCAAATGTGTGACCGCCTGGTCCTTCAGCTGCTGCCTTGCATCCTCTCCGCCCTCGCTGTCCATCTCTGCCTCTCCTACCAGTATGGATGAATGTTTCTTATTTAATCCCTTGGTTGTCAGACTTTCATACAGTTCGATTTTCTGGCAGTTCTGGTTATCTTTTGTTTTTAAATTTGTTACTGTCCTTCTTTTGGTTGTGCGAGGAGGCAAAGTGTATCTACGTATGCCTCTATCTTGATTGGAATCTCCAATTGTTTCATGAGGATGCCTTGTCTCCTCAATTATATTGTGAGCTATTTGGGTGCAGAGATCAAATTCTATTTTCCTTAACAACCTAACACTTGAAATGGTGCTGGGTTCCTTTAGCCATTACTTATTTGTTTGTTTATCCATACCCTATCCATGTTGCCTAAAAGAATTAAAGGTTGCTAATGGTGAAGCCACAGTGTGTGGTCAGTAAATGCTTATTGACTGGCTCATCAATGATGGCAGCTCCTGGTGGAGTCACACTGACTCTAAGGACAGGATGGACTTGGCTGTTGGAAGCAAGCTGCATTTGGGTCATTTATGTGAAACTCAGGATCATGCTTGTAGGAGTGTGGCATCTCTGATGTCTCAACATCTGTGGATCTTCCTTAGTTTATTCTAATCTAGACTCTGATAAACATATTCCCTAAGAGTAAACCTGGAGCCTTGGCTGGTGTGGCTCAGTTGGTCGGAATGTCATCCCATACACTGAATGGCTGTGGGTTCAGTTCTGGTCAGGGCACGTACTTTAGGTTGTGAGTTTAGTCCCCGGTGGAGTGCGTAGGTTGGGGTGCATGCAGAAGGAAACTGATGTTTCTCTCGCTCTCCCTTCCCCTTTCTCTAAGAGTCAATTTAAAAAAGTTAAGGAATAAAACTGGAAACACATACTACTGTATATAAACCAAAGTATGTCTTTTTTTTACTGTTTGTAATCTTTGAGAGAGAGAGAAGACTTAATTTTCCCTCTTTAATGTATTTATTTATAGCCTTTTCACATAGATTTGAAGCTATTTACAATAAAACACGTGGACAATAAACTAGTAAAAAACCATGAAATCAGAACTAGGAAAAAGGAAAATTCAAATACACCAACCATAAAGGTCAACACAATTGCTATTATTACACCTCAAGCTTTCTGGCCACAGTTTCTCATGATAGGAAAGTAAGATGTCACTTTTTTTTTTAATAAGTAAAGGAAGCATTTCTTAGAATTAAATTCTAAAACAAATATCTTACATGTGACTTGATAAGAGTGGGCAGGCACCTTATAGTGAAATGCACAAAATCCTCAACAGCATTTTGACAGCCAAACCAATGGTGAATGTCACATGTCTGTTTTATGTAGTTTTGACAAAAATTGAGGGTGTGAATGGGGAGTTGTTATTTAATGGTATAAAAAAACTGGGTAAGTGACTTTAAAATGTTACTCAGTGAAGGCGATTCTGAAGCAGAAATGAATGTGGTTCCTTTATGTGGCTTTCTCATGATTTTTGCGAGGGCTAGGGATAGAATTTAGGCTACTGGAAGAGAGGGGGTTTATGCCCCGTACACAGTATCTGTGAGCACTGCTCCTCAAGCAGGAGTGTGAGTTGGCTTCCTTGATGAGCACTGCATGCTGGTGACCTCTCAGCTCTGTGGAGGAGGGTAGCACTTCAGACTCTACAAACCAGAAAAGTGGCTGTCAGACAGGGTGACATTATGAAAACCAAGACACTGAAGCAATCTTTTCACCTGGGTATAAGACCACACATCTCTCCATGGAGATAGGTCACAATGGTGATCTTTCTCTTAATCAGGTTCCTGACTTACTGTACTCTTTGTAATGTGTCAGGAATGACTGAAGGCAGCCTGCACTTTCATGTGGATCACAGGGATTAGATTTAAGTACTAGGTGATTCTGATTGGCTTTGGGAAACTGGCCTCTACCTGCCCTTTTCGGAGGCTTTGATGGGGGCCACTACTCAGTGCATCGGCATCTTTGGTGGATGTGTCACAGTCCTGGCAGCACCCAGGGGCAGTTGCTGACTCAGCATGGTGTCTCCGGGGGCGAGGAAGCTAGGCTGGAAGGAAAGGTGAACTTTATATAGCTTTTTTCTTTAGACTACTCCATCTTTCGGTTTGTATCTCACTTAGACTTATGGACCCAGAACCTGAGGGTTCTCCCAGGGATCTAACAATGAAGTAAGCTGATGTATCCTGTGCCCAGGGAGCCAACATTAGAGATCTGGAAAGAGCCAAGGTCAGGACCTCAAGGAGGCCAGTGGCCTAGCCCTGACTCTGGCAGATGACATAAAGCCATTGGCCCGCATGTATCCCTCTTGCGCCACAAAATGTAGGACCCTGTCCCTTCCCCACATGGGACAGAATAGCAGTGGACCAGGTGCCATATGATGTATATGTTTAAGCAGAACATGGGAGTCCACACAGAGTCTGAAACAGAGAAAAATATTCCTACAGAAGGTGCTAACCCTGGCACAGGCTGTGCAGGCTCTTTAACTCTTAGTAAGAAAGTATTTCTAGGCCTAAGGCCCATTCCATGTGGCCGAGTATACTAGTATGTCAAAGACTTTATGCATGAGGTTGTCTTTCCCAACAAGGGCTAAGTGGGCAAGTCACATCTTTTTCTGGGTCTCATGCATTCTTTCTGCAGACTATGAGTTGACCTTTTCTTCTGAAGTGGTTCCTAACCCAAGTACAGGACTAGTCAATGAACTTCTGAGATTTTTATGCAACATTTTTAGCAAATATACAAACTGAAACACAGAGAGGTTAAGTAACTTGCCCAAGAATGCACTGTAAGTGAGTGGCAGAATTGGGGTGTCCAACCTGTGGCCCATGGACCACGTGCAGCCCAGGATGAGTGAATGTGGCCCAAGACAAAATCATAAATTTACTTAAAACATATGAGATTTTTTTGTGATTATGTGTCACAATATATTTAATGTGTAGCCTGAGACAACTCTTCTTCTTCTATTGTAGTGCAGAGATGTCAAAAGGTTGGACACCCCTATAAACCTGAGCAAAGTCTGACTCCCATGTCTTTATTTTTATGTCTTTATTCGTCATTTCCTCACTTTTTAAAAAATCTTCATCCAATGATATGTTCATTGATTTGAGAGGTAGAGAGGGAGAGAGAGAGAGAAAAACATCAATCTGAGACAGAAACATTGATTGGTTTCCTCTTGTTCATGCCCTGACGAGGGATCAAACCCGCAGTATTTTGGTGTGTGAGTAGACACTCTAACTAACTGAGCCACCCAGGCATGGCTCATTTCCTCACTTCTTAAATACCTCTCTCTTGTAATTTTGAGAGCCAAATGTGAATTTCTATTCACCATTGCCATGATAACTATTACAAGTAATGCTCCCAGAATGACAGATACACATTCAAGTGTGTTGTGGGGCATTGATCTCCAAGGGTTGGTCCTCGCAACTTTGCTGTCCTATTCATGAATCAATCATGAAGCCATGCAACTTTCTCTGAGAGGTCTTCTATGACTCCTCGATTTAAATTAGGTCTCTCTGTTGGTTTTTTTCTCATGGTATTTATCGCAGTATGTAACTTTGCATTGTTTTTGTGTTAATTCTTTAAATGACTCTTCTTTCATCAGAATATACACTCTTTGAAATAAAAATTATGTCATTTTTGCTCATCACTATATATCCTATATATGTAGTTCAGTAGCTGGTCAATTGTTGAATTAAAAGATAAAGTGCCTCCCATGGATTTGGTAAATAGTAAACACATATGTGTTGAGCACTTACTAATGCCAGGCAGTTTGCTGGGCACTTTCATGTATATTACTCTATTTATTCTTTTTAAACAAATGTTCTTATTGAGGTATAATCTCCAGATCATAAGTGTACAATCTGGTGAATGATCACAAAATAGACACTCCCAATAAAACTACCGCCTGAATCAGGAAATAGGACACTAACCACTGTCTCAGATGTCCCTGTCTTGCCAATACTCTTCCTCCTCTCTACTTGTACCATTAGCCTGACTTCTGATAACATAGATTTGGTTTTTTTTTTCTGTTTGAATTTTATGTAAGTGCAATCATTCCATGTGAGTTCTGTTGTGTGTGGCTTTATTTCGCCCAACATCATGCATATAAAGTTCTTCTACACTGCTGTGTGTGGCTGTAGTTCTCATTGCTATATTATAGTTCATTATGTGACTGTAATACAAATTATTTGTTCATTTTTACTTGATGGGCCTGTGAGCTATTTATCTTCAGAAGTTTCTATTAATATTTTTGACAATGCCTTTTAGTGCATTTCTATTGGGTTATATACCTGGAGTGGAATTACTTGGTCATAGGGTTTGTATATGATCAGCTTTAGTAAATATTGCCCTACAGTTATCCAAAATGATTAACATATCAATTTATGCTCCTGCAATCAGTGTGAGCACTCTACCTGCTCTCCCTCTATGCACACTTGATATTATCACTTTTTTAATTTCAGACATTTGGTAGTTTCTCACTGTGGTTTCATTTGCACTTACCTAATATTTAATGAGATTGAGTAACTTTTCATTGGCTTTTTTTGATTTTTTTAAAGAGGACTTTTCTGAAGAGACTGGTCATGTCTTTTACTTTAAAATTTATTTTAAAAATTGTTTTTTTCCTCATTGACTTACAGGCATTCTTTGTATATTCTGGATACTAGTTCTATTTTTTATTCTTTATGATAGCCCTGTGGGTTATTATAATGACATTGACACAGGCAGATGCTGAGGTCAGAGAGCTTAAGTTGGGGGGAAACAACACTCAAAGAACAATTAGTAGGTAGTACCAGCCAGTAAGCATTAGTGTATTAATCTGGGTGGTGCAGGCTATCAATGATATAGTAGTTAGAGGATCAGTGAGTTTCTGGGAAGATGTTCCACCTAGTCTAGATTATACTTAGTCTAGGACTTGAAGGACAGGGATGGTTGAGAAAGTAGAGAGGACACATATTTCAGGGAAGGTCAATCTCAAGTGCAGAGGCATGGAGATGGAAGCAATAATATGATGAATACCTTGCCTTTGAATAGTTCTTTGCAGCAACACTATACAGTTGTCTTATTCAGGACTGTAACTTTCATGGGGGCAGAGACCTGCCTGTTCCATTCACCAAGGCTTGTCCAGTGTCCACCAGTGTCTGGCACATAACAAGCACTTAATAAATATATTTAAATGAAATCATTGAATGAAATTGATCCCAACAATGTTCCTGTGAACTTAGTGAGACAGGATTTAAATGACCAAGGTGAGTGTTAAAAGATAATTAGATGACCAATCCAATGCTCTTAGTAAGAGTTCTACATTTCTAAATTGCAATTAAAGGGCTATTATAGAGAATTTGAGCAGTTTACATTCAATATGACATATAGGAAACTAGAGGTGTCGCTAAGAGGTCTTACAAAGGGAAACGAAAACAACAATTTGCAAAATTCATGAGTGGTTAAATAAGGAGTGGACTGGAAGTGGGGGGACAGCTAAGAGGCTGTTCCAATGACATTGGTACTTGTTTACTTATTCAACAAACATTTATTGAAATCATAGTACACATCTGCTGCTAAGATCCATGCTAATGCAGAATAGCAAGATGTGCAAGTGGCAAGCCTTGTCATCAAGGAGCTTATAGTCTGAGAGGAGAGCTAAGACAAGCACACGAATACCTGTAATTCAAGGGTGAACATTTTTTTTTAAAGATGCGTGAGTAAAAACTATGCAGTTAAGGGAGGACATTTGTTTTGCTGGAGGCATCAGGAAAGGTTAAAGTAATATTCTATAGCAGCATGACTGCCTGCCTCTGCCTTCCTGTTCCCTTGGCCCTCACTACCATACTGGAATTATCTTGTTTATTTATTGTAATTTTTTTTGTTTGTCTCTCTTCTCCCTCATTCAAAAACAAACTCCAAGATAAAGAGTACTTAATTTTCTTTGTTACTGTTGTATTTCTATGCTTCACCCAATATTTGGAACTAACATATTTTTCAATAAAATCTTGGAGGGAAGGAAGGAAGGAAGGGACATTGGAGTTGGATTCCATAGGATAAGAAGGATTTGGACATAAATCTATAGACAGGAAGGAGAAACAGGATTTTAGGTGGAGGGAACCTGAAGTCATATAGGTGATACAGAATGAATGGTGGATTTGTAAAATGGGTTTACAAAAGACCCTGTTGAGATCCTATAGTGAATTAGATAGGGAGAATAAAGGAGACAAAGCAAATGATGAGTTCGAAGTCTGTGCATTTGAAATTTGTTCAAATGGGGAAAGAAAGAATGACAGAATAAAGGAAATTGGGAAAAGCCAGGTTACTGGGGAGTGGTTGGCAATCTCAGGGGTGTTATCTTGTGAGTATTTGTATAGATTGGATTGAAGTGTATAGTCAAGTCTGAACAAGGTGAACTGAGACTCATCTGTGTAGAAGAGATAATAGTAACTTGAGCCAAAAATAGGTTCTCAGAGGAAGAAAGTCTAGGAAAAGAAAAGCCCTTGGAAAGAGCCCACAGTCTTGGGGACTGGATGAGAAGGATCCACGGAGAGATGGGGAAGAACCAGTGAAATGAGTTTTTCAGGAGGGGGCAGTCACCAATATCAGCTGCCATAAGAGGCAAAAACAAAACAAAACAAAACAAAACAAAACAAAACAAAACAAAGCAAAACAAAACACAGAGGCTAAAGGTCTTTAGACTTGTTAGTAGGAGGGCAATGTGTTCTTCAAAGGAAGAATTTTTGTAGAATGGTGGGAAAAAATTGCCCTGCGTTAGGGATAGAATGGAGGCCAAAAAGAGGGAGAGAAAAATTGAATGTTAGAATGTGAAGAGAACATTGATAAGCTGTCATCATTTATTTATTTATTTATTTTATTTTTAAAATTAGGAAATACATAAAAAATGCCCAGACAGAAAAATTTGAAAACATAGAAATTTAGAAAAAAAATCACATAATTCTATCACTAAGAGATGAACATCACAGATGGTTAGGTGTATTTCCTCTCATATGTATTTATAGTTGACCTTTGAACAAAGCAGAGGTTAGGGGAAGGTGACCACCCTCACAGTCAAAAATGCATGTATAACTTTTGACTCCTCCAGAATTTAACTGTTGATTATAAACCTTACCAATAGCATGTTATAAACAGTTGATTTATACATATTTTGTATGTATGTTATGTATTGCATATTCTTACAATAAAGTAGGTTAGAGATAATAAAATGTAATTAAGAAAGTACATTTAAGGTACTGTATGTATTTATTGAAAAAATTCCATGTATAAGTGGACCTGTGGAATTCAAACCCTAGTCATGCAAGGGTATATAAGTAATTAAAAAAATATTGTTGATAGCATGCTGTAAGTGCAGAATGGTATCATGTATTTCCACATAAAGAGTTTTCCATATGAGTGCTGGTGCTTCATAACTGCACATTCTAGAGACTGTATAATAACCATCAAGGGGATATTGAATAATTTTCATAATGTATTCCCCTATTATTAGAAATTTGATTTTCTATATTTTTTATTATTATAAATGATGGTGTTGTGAACATCTTGTGAAGATTTTTTTCTATTTTAGATTATTTCTTTAGGCTAGAGTTAAAGATTATCAAGTCGTTATTAAAATAGCATTTATTTTTCTGATTGCAAATGTTATCATATTTTTATTATAAAAAATAGAAAAATGAAGAAAATCTCAAAATAGGAAGTAAATATCATTTATAGTTGCCCTAGTTAAAGATAACTGTTGTTAAGGTTTTGGTCTCATATTCTGCCTATTTATCATCTATTAATTTTTAAATGAAATCATACTCTACATTATTTTATTCTAAGCTTAGTATCTCATGAATCCCTCCTCATTTAATTAAATATCTTCTCTCATAGTTTCTAATGGTCTTGGCATTCCTCAGTATCTAGTAACCATAACTTAGTTAAAAATTCCTGTAATGATGTAAAGTTAGGTTATTTTGGTTTTTGCTATCTTTAATAGGCAATGACTAATATCTTTGTAGATGAATCTTTATATAAATTACTGATTATTTCTTTATATTTAATATATTTTTGTGCATATTATTATTGCCTTCTGGGAAGGTTGTACTCATGTATACACCTATGAGCTGTATTTCACTTTCTGTTTGGTTATCAACCTTAGTATATAGTTATTAAAAACAAATTAATAACCTTTACTAATTGATAAGTGAAAAAAAATTAATTTGTATTTTCTTGAAGTCTAGTGAGGAGTCCATATATTTATATATTTATTATAGCTTTTTTAAAAAAAAGATTTCATTTATTTACTTTCAGAGAGAGGAGAAGGGAAGGATAAAGAGAGGGAAAGAAACAATGTGTTCCAGATAACATCAATCAGTTGCCTCTTCACACCACCAAGCGGAAACCTGGCCCACAACCCAGGCATGTGCTCTAACCCCCATCGGGTATCCAATCGGTGACTCTTAACCTTGCAGGCTGGCACTCAATCCACTCAGTCGATCCAACCAGAGCTGTATAGCTTCTTTTGTGAATTTATCATTTATGACCTCTGTCATTTTTGTGGTCCTTAATATATATTGCCAAGTTACTTGCCAAAAGAGATGTTTAGTTTATGTTCTGGTGTATATTTTCTTTTTTTATGAATTGTCTCATGTCTCTTGCTCATTTAAGAGAATTCTTTTTTTAGATAGGACTATTCATTTATGTTTACAGGTAGAATG
>PVKM010040665.1:0-14004 GCA_004027735.1 Carollia perspicillata
CCTGTTGATGTATCCCTCACACATCAATGTTTTTCTCTCACTCTTTCTGCCTCTGTTCTCCTCTCTAAAAATAAACAAAACCTTTAAAAAATATTCAGAAATCTTCATAGGATCTTATGATGCTATCCTTACTTTTGCATTTATTACATCCAAAATAGAGAATAAGTAAAAGATAGACCAAAACGTTTTTAAAGGGACATATTTAGTATTTAGACATATATTTAAAGTGTTACTTTAATTAAAAGTTTGTGAGGATCATGAAATTTGTCTTTAAAATGTAACAATTGTAATGAATAATTGGGTAATGTGCATACAGTTTTTTGCAATCATTACCACTGGAGATAAAACTCCATGCATGAACACATGTGATGTTTAGACTGGAGACAGGAGTGCCAAAAGTGCATGGAAAAAAATAAAATAAAATAAAACATACGAATAAACCAAACTTAAAATTGATGCTATGCCCGTGTCCCCATAGTCTCACAAAAACTTTATCACAGTCATTATAAGGGTTTTTTTTATTCCCTATCCTGATATTATATACAGATCTTGGAGGTCTCAATAGGTTTTAACTGTCACAGCTGACATGACCACTCTTCAGAGGCCCAGGGTCCAACTCTGGTTGCAATGTGCTCTCACTTATCTATTGTCACTGCTTCCTTTCTGCTCTCACCCTCCTGAAAGTTATACCTTTCCTGTTTATTTACTTCATCATTTTATTGCAGTTCATTTAATACTCCAGCAAATTCCATCATGCATATTTTTGTATACCCTTAGTGCTGGACAGAGAGCACTAGTAAAACTCAACTAAAATTTTTTCTGTAATAGTTTCATTGTAGTCGTTCATTAAAAATTAAAAGTTATCATCAAACAGCTGCAGCTATGTGTCTTGCTCTTTCTGAGAATTGAATGGAAGGTGTTTGGGGACTTGGTGAAAAGAACTCAAATGAATATCAAACAAACACTCTACCGCAGTGAAATACGTATCGCGTTAAGGAAATCAAATCCTTTTAGTAATACAAGTGTACCTTGGTGAATAGCTGATATTTGCCAAGAATAATAAAATTCCCTCAGCCTTTGAGAGATCAGATCTGTTAAAAGCAAATAACGATAGGATAGGAATGATTTATGCTATAGTGTTTACCTGCTACATGTAAAACCTTAAAAAAACCTTAAAATTTATTTTTCCACTACAAATTTTGACCAACTAAGGATACAAATAATCAATCGTATTACATATAAATACATGAATGGACCATAGATTTCAAAGATAAATACTTTATTATTGTAGGCAGCCACTACAATGACCCCCAGTGGTCTCTGCAGCCTGGATTCATGCTTTTATGTCATATTCAACCTCTGACTGTGGGCTGGAGATATTTGAATGACTTATAAAGATTATAATACTACAGAAATGATGGAATGCCATTCTTGAAATCAGGTTAAAACAAACAAAAAATAATCTATGGCTTTTATCCTTGGAAACTCCTATTCGTATGGAAAATGAGGAGACAAAAGGAGTGAGTGGGACTGTTCAAAGGCATAAATGGCGGATAATTTCTCTGATTTGAATACAGGGATGATTTATTAGTAGGATGAAAAAACACATTCACAAACACACATTTTAAAGAAATTGTAATTTTGAAAAGAAAGTTGGATCAACCTAAAACAAAAAACAACATGAGGAAAAGAGAAAAAAGAATTTGGCAAATGCAAAATTAAAACATAAAAATAATTATAACAACAATTTCAATATTATCTACTTTATATACATTATCCATTAGATATATTTGTGTTTGTGTGTGTCTTTACTTTGCCTAGTCTAGACAGAGAAGTTCTAATTGGCTTAAACATTTAGAAGAGTATCAACTCAAAATGGTATTCTACTGAATATTTCTTTTGTATTTTAAAATCATAGTTTAATATCTTTTTATAAAGTTGGTAACTCAAAATGTTTTTATACTAGCAAATCCAGAATTAAAAAGAAGCAGACATAGAGCAATACAAATTTGGAAAAGTACAGAGATAATTAAAAATACAACAATGGAATATATGTGCAAAAATCTACATAGAATAATAGTTGGTTTTACAGAAGCTTTAAAAGAATTATAACCTATGTTAAAATTGTTTTATTTGTATTAAGAGAACATATTTATAATACAGCTGATAAAATTTCCAATGATAAAATAGTAGTGAAGCATATTGAATAAGATCCAACAAAGTGAATTAATCAACATACTAATAATAATATAATAGAAGCCACTCCCTTAACCTAAGAAAACATAATTGCTCCAAACTAATGACAAATACCCCGCATTGTAGTGAAATGCTGGCAGCATTATCTTTGAAATTGTGAACAAGTAAAGTTGCTTACTATCATCATTCTTAGTTGTCTTTTGTTAAGTTTATCTAATGTCTGGAACATTATAAAAAAGTAGAAACCATGAATAATTTTTTATGATAAACTAATTTTCTTATACATCAGAAATCACTGAAGACTTACTGGACAAAAATATTTCCTTAAAAGCATCAACTGAAATAAACTGAAAATATCTAGATATAGTTCAAATAAAAAATGTTAGGGGTTCTTATGAAGGCAACTAGAGTTCCTCAACACAGCAATAATCATATGGAGTGTGTGTGTGTGGGTGTGTGTGTGTGTATGTGCATGCATGTGTGAAGTCAGAGTGAGAGAACACTAACACATAAGTTTGAGGTAGAAAATTAAAGTGTCCAAGAAAGGAATAGATTGTGGGAGAAAGATTTAGGAAAGGAAGAAAAGCAAAATGGGAGAGAGAAAGATCTTTAGTGAAAGATCTAAAATCTTTAATGAAAGATTAAAAGGGTGGGAGGAAAGAGGAAGGAGTGGACAGTATAAAGAGAAATCACAAGAAAGTTCACCATTGGGCAGATTGTAATAAAAGGAAGTACTGTCAATTGATGTGAAAAGAATTTTACGCTTGATTCTCAGTAAGATTCTCAATTTTGCAAATTTTAGTATGTGTACATAAGTTTTACAATTCAATAATAAAAAATACTTTTTTAAATAGAAACCAAAGTAAGTTGCAAATTTTGTCAAACACTTAGAAAAGTAGTCGTGTAAGTTCATAAAACGGCATACCCAGAAAGACCTGAGTAACTGCATTTACATTATGAGCATGCTAACGACAGAAAATTAGAAGATTTTAGGAATTTATAAGATGCAGAGTTTATTTACGTAAACATTCTCAGATCAGCTTGCAAACTCCCGTTACATAATTAATGCACATGAGAAGACAGAGGCAGGAGTGAGTTTGCCCTGGTGGGAGTCATCGCCTAAAGCTGAAGTCATCATTAAGCATAACACATACACACAGCATCTCATTTGGAGCATCTGTTTGAGTTAATTTGCTTACGGCTAGGCTTTAGAGAAATGATAGTCTTCAAATACAGAATAGCTGTACTGTAATAAGTTCTTTACTGTAAGGTAATACTTTCTAGGAGAATTTTGATTTTCTATTTGGTGGATCTGTATGTTTTGTTTATCAAGTTGTATGCAATGTTTTCTAGACAAGTTACTGCCATCCCCACTGAATAAATTTCCAAGGAGACACTTACAGGAATATGTATAGGTACATAAATACTGTGAAGGAGAGGGCATCCTCTCTTCTCTGCAACTTCTCATAAAACAATCTTACATTAATATGCATATTAATCAACCTACTTGTACATTTCAGGTATAATTTTAAGCTTCCAAAAATATACAAATCTGAGGCTATTGTTGGACAGAAGTATGCGATACTGAATTTAAAGTAGGAGAAATGTTACCAACTCTATTACATTTCCAAACATTTGATGTCCAGGAATAACCTCTAAATGAGAAACTCCTGGGTGGGAGGCACTTGGGCTCATCCCTATCACCCCTCTTTTTTTGTATCCATGTGTGGGGTTTATTTAGCCTGCATTGCACATTTTTTAGAGTAATGGTGTTAATCCTAATAAGTTGATGTAACTGTCTGCCTTCATAAAAAATTCATGCTCTATGAAATACTTATAACAGTTTTAACAGAGCAAGGAAATAAAATTAGTCAGACAATACTGACTACTGAATGAGCTGTAAAAATAAAGAGGAAAAAACAGGGGAGGGATGCCCTGGCCAGTGTGGTTCAATTTGTACACCAAAATGCAGTGGGCTTGATTCTTGGTCAGGACACATGGCTCAGTCGCTGGTTCAGTCCCTGGTCATGCCACGTACAAGAGGGAACTGATCACTGTTTCTCTCTTACATGAATGTTTCCCTACCTTCCTCTCTCTCTAAAATCGATAAGCATGTCTTTGGGTGAGGATTTAAAAAAAAAGGTTGAGGGACGATGACCAGTAGAAGTCGTTTCAGAAATGTTATACTTGAAATACCCATAGGGAATTCCAAGTAGAAACATGAAGACAAGTAAGGTCTGTGATTTAGTATACATATCTGTTTGGAGTTCATGATTTAAAGTCAGCACATACGTGTTATTATTTTTTACTTTGTTGATTAAGACCAATGTAAGTGAATGCAACATATCATGGGTTCATCATGATGATGATTACAATGTCATATACTTGGCAAATTAAAGAAACTTCTAATTAAAGATGTACTGAAAATGGGCCCCTTGTATACTATATAGAGAGTGTTTACTTTACAAATGCAAACCTAAGGAACCAGGTTGTATGCTTGAAAGTCAACCTTCTAGTATTTTCTTCTCTACCACCATCTTGGTTATTATGAAATTGCAGCTGTGATCTTCAAGAGCTTTTGGAAAATTAAGAAAAAATGAATTTTCTATCATTAGGTGAAAGGTGAAAGAAATGCATAATATCATATTGTTTAAAATTACTATTTAAAGATAATAGATTTGGGAAACCCTTTGATTAGTCTCTATCTCTTGGTGCCCTGATTTCAATCCCAATATAATCAAAAGTACCTAAGAATGTTCTGGTCCAGAAAAAAAGTAGGCACTCTGAAGTCCAAGAGACATTGGAATAGAAATTGTCAGCTGGAAGAAATACTGATGATATCTGAATAAGCACTAGGAATGAAAAAAAAAAAGCACAAAACACAGAATGGCAAAACTAAGCCCCAATCTTTGATTTAACACAGGAAAGATTGATGAGAGTGATAAAAATATTGACATAAATTGTTTTATGAAAATGGTTTTAAGTTCTTCCAAAAAATTAGGTAATGGTTAAAAAATTAGGTATTGGTCCCTATTCCAACAATTCTTTCAAAAATCACCCAATATTAAAGAAATATGTAAGACAATGTATGAGACAACTGTAATAGCATAAGGGAAAATGCAAAGAAAAAAAGACAATTTTTTTTTGTTTCTCTTTGTGTTGAAAGTAGAAAAATATTGGCTGGCTGGCTGACACATTAGGAACAGCAGGCACATACGTTTAGAACATATCTCTACACATTTACTGCGGCAGGGGCCGTGACGACAGAAAGGAGCGAGGGGCAACACACCAGCTGGGGTCTCTAGAGTCCATCTGCTCTGACTCCTTTACAATATTTACAGAAACTTCTCACAGCTTCACCATTACTGTGACATGTGAGCCTGGAGAAAATGTTGAAATTGCCCAGATGACTCTCGAGTTTACAGATATGGAGAAGTGTCTAAATGAAACCCCTTTTCTGAAATATTCTCCCAAGAAAATCTGGAAGAAAATGATGTCTCAAGCATATTAAAATCATTAGCATCACAGGCAGTAAAAACCTTGGTAGAGTGATGACCTTTACTTCAGTGAGAGCTGTGCAAGAAACATTACATGCGCGTGATTCAGGTTACAATCCAGCTGATCCAGAGAATGACTTGCCTGATTACTAGACTACCCCCATCTGCAGAGAGGTTTGACTGCCACAGCATCTGTGGTCACACTGAGACAGTGCGAATCTTCCTTTCATTTTACTAAAAAACAATTTTCAGGAGAATATTCTTCTGATAGCTTTCATCATTGGACTTAGTAAACTGACCTTAAAATTTAATAAAAAGAATAAAAAATAAATGTTAGTGGAATAAATGTATACACTAGAGAAAGGGAAATTTAGAAGAAAAGAAATTCTGAAGCAATAAAATGTATAAAATATTTGACTATACACAGTTTTATACTTTTAATTTAAAATTATACCATGGCATAGCTTCAAAATAAAGCTGTTAAGAGATGTTCACACAGGTGAAATCACGGTATTTATATTATAAAAGCACTTGCTATTTATTAAGAAAAAGTTACAGTATGATAAAAAAGAAAATTGGCAAACCTTTTGATTTTATGAAAGCGGATATCCCAAGAGAATCCTCAAGCTGCCAATACATTAAAGGAGAGATGCTCAGTCTCAGGGGTTGTCAAGGGAATTCAATGAATATAATAATGAATTTTACTTCTTATCACTAGGAAAGACAAATAAATGATACCAAACACCTGCAGAAATAGAATGAATGTGATGTTCTCATATATTGCTGTCAGAAATGTGCACTGGTATTTTTTTCAAAACAATCTGATATTATCAATTAAAATTAAACCGTGTTGAAAATATGCTTACCCGAGTGGGAGATGAACTGTAAGGGCACTCTTTGGAGTGGGTACATGTGTGTTGGGGGGTAAGTAGGGAAACAGTAATAAAATAAAAGTCTGAGCTTAAAGAAGAGAAAATACATTTTTTACTAAAAAATTCTATTTTATACAATAATCTTTAGAGAGGAAAGCATCAATAAATAAAATTATACAGTGATTACTTTGGCATGTCTTGTAGAAAGCTGGGAACTTCTGAAATACCATCAACAGACAATGGTTGAGAAAAAATAATACATTTAATGGAGAATATTATGCAAGTATTAAACATTATGCACATTATATATACACATATGTATATATTTACCAAAAGGCTTGGGAGCATTTTCATGATATTTTGTTAAATGAGAAATAAAATGTTAGAAAAGACCCTACAGAATTATACGATGTTTACTCCAAAATGTCCATGTGTATGCTTATATGTAAACTTAAGTGTTGATATTTACTAAAAATGCAAAGGCTTGTGGTGAGGAGTGTAGAGTATCAAAGGTAAAGAAGAAAGAAAGAGACCATAGAATAATGAATTATCACATCATTATGAAGTCTAAATACATGTTTCAAATGCAATATTTTTATTAAAATATAAATTATACAAAATAATTGTGTATATGTTAAAGACTAAAAACTAAGATTGACAAATGAAGTGGTTGACAACATAGAATAAAATCCTGCATAATTTTCTGAATGCATTTCTGCTATTTCAAAGCACTTCGTATGAAACTAGGCAATCAGTGGAACAACATTGTGTGATGTGTTTACTTCTTCCAAAAGGACGGAAGTGTTCCACTGCAGCTCCCCACCGCTTCTCAACATGTAAAAATGCGTGAACACAGAGAAGTGATATCATATCTGCTCATTATCCAAAACTAGAGAAGCAGCTATTGAACATATGAAACCATTATCTCAATAAAGTATAGAAATCTGTGGATAAAACTTTCATGGAAATGTTTGAGGTTTAATATTGGAAAGTGACATTACAGCATTATAGTGATGGGTAAACAAACATGCTAATGAAAGACAGAGGGAATTATAGACACAGGCTGTGGGTCCACAAGTAAGAGATTTATTGTTGAAATCAGACCAGTTTGTAGAGGGCACCGTTTGTTTCCCAAATCACAGGGTTGCTGTGATGGAAACAGTCTGGAGCACTGCCTCCACAAGACCCATGTCGGGACACACCCACTCTGCCAGTTGTGAACTTGGAGTGAGAACAGTAGCAAGCTGTACACCAGACTCTGCAAATGGCTTTCCCCACGTTGCTATTCCCTTGCTATCTTCCTTGGCAAGCCTTGGTATCCCGATGTTGTGGCTCAGAGCTTGACAAAGTTAGTGAGTTTCTGCCATGCATGTCTTTCTTTTCATTTCCAATAAAATTTGGTCCTCACCAGCAATAAATCCTGTTGTCTTCCTTATTTTGGCTTTCAAGAACACATTTCTTCTTGTGGAAGAAAACACCTTTCTTTTGTTTGATTTCCAATGTTGGTATTTCTTTTTCACGTGCTTATGGTCATTCCAATAGAAATAGAGTTGGACAAATCAGATTGAAAAGTTCATATTCACATTTTAATCATGAGTTAATCAAAATTTTAATCAAATTTTGAGTTATCTGCTCAAACTTCTTTTAATATTTGTGTTGGAGACATGACATAATGTTTGTAGTAAAATCTTATTTTAATTATTTTTGCAGCATAGGGATATTGATATTATTGAGCATGCATCCTATATACCTTCTGTGGTTCAAGCAAAGTACTGTAAACAAACATGTTTTAGATAATTAGGAATGAAAATAAGAAACATAGTACCTTTTGTTTTCTAGTGAGTTAGCTTAATGTACACATTAGGTAATAAGAGAGAGATGTGATTGCAATTTTGTAATATAATATAGCCTGACCAACAGAACTGTCTAAGATTAAAGTAGTTGTGGACTCTAAGTTAGAATGAATTTGTTCATTCTAATCAGTAACTTGTTATGTAATATCCTTGCCATTTAAGCATCAGACTTGCCTTTGAAAGAACACAATCAATAGGAAGTATGACTTCATGAAACATACATTTATATTTAAGAGAATTCAAATATTTTTTAATGTTGAGCTCTCTTCCTCCTTTTAATTTCTGTCATTTTTTTCTCATTTTGTTTATTTGAGACATCCAAAGTTCATCTGTTTCCTCACTTGAAAAACCATTATATTTCAGTATATCTCAGGTCATATTTTTCTATGTAAGAAGCCATTAAAATAATGAATATTTTATCTACTCATACAACATGTTTGAAGTACAATATGTATCCTCCCAATTTTGTATTCTACGGTTTTATTATACCATAGCATCCAAAATTTGGGAGTGCATTTGGAGTTAGCTGTGCATGGTTTTCAAGACAACCTCAAGTCTGGGAAAGTAGGGAATGGAATATGGTAGCCTGAATAATGACCCCTTAAATGATATATAAACTTATCCCTGGTGCCTTTTATTATTACTATATATGGAAATAATAATATTCTAATCTCTATATATATCCTATGTATATGCAACCTATATAGGTATATATATCCCATATATATATATGCATGTGTGTGTCAGTGTATATACAGACATATGCAATGATAAAATACAGTATGTCTAGAAAGCATCCACCACATAATATGCACACATACAGTGGAAACTCAGCATTCGTTGATTCGTTCCAATGAGTGGCAAGCAAGTGATGATTGATGAAACATTTTCTTTTGTGGGGTGGTGTCATGAGTCTAGCCAGTACAACAAATAATGAGCAAACACCAAGTGCTGAAACATTTTTTCTCGTCAAAATGTGATGAGTACCAGGTTTCATGAGTTCTGAAGCTGGTGAGTGTGGAGGTACCACTGCATATATGAAATGTTATTAGATTAATGATTTGGAAATGCAGTGGTTAGCCTGGATTATCCATCCAGATCTTAAAAGAAATCACATATGCCCTTATTAAAAGGGGGTAGAGGGAGATTTGACAAAGAACACAGAGGAGAGAAAGCAATATAATGAAAGAAAAGAGAAACAGAGACAGAGACAGACGGTATCATGCTGCTGTGTTATGGGCTGAGTTTTTTGCCTACCCCCAATTCATATCTTGAGATTGTAATCCCTAATATGTATAGCATAACTGTATTTGGCAAGAAAGCTTTTAAAAATGTAAATAAGTTGAAATGGGGTCATTAGGATGAGCCCTAATCTAACAAGTTGATGTCTTTATAAGAAAAGAAATGAGGCTTGGGAAGAAAGACACCAGGCACAGGAGGACAGGCAGGTGAGGGAGGACACAGCAGGAAGACAACCATACATACATCAAGGAGAGAGGCCTCAGAGGGAACCAAACCAGCTAATGCCTTGGCCTTATACTTTAGCCTCCTGTTGAGAGAAAATGATTTTTTGATGTTTAGATCAACCAGTCCATGGTATTTTGTTATGCCAGCCCTAGAGAGTCAATACACATGAGCTGTGATGCTAGAGACAGGCCATAAGCCAAGGAATATAAGAAATGTAGCTTTACACACTGGAAAAAGATAGGCAAGTGGTCTTTCCCTTGTAGTCTCAGGAGAGCCTGCCCAAACTCTGCCAACACCTTGATTTCTCCTCAGTGAATTTTACCAGTTATTCAAGGAAGAACGAACACCTGTCCTCTCTCAAGGACAACTGTTCTGAAAAGTTCAAGAGAAGGGAAAACTCTCAAGTTCATTTTATGAGACCAGCATTATTCTAATTCTAAAATCAATAGTTTTTCATATGTTCATACTGCATACATCACTGCTCATGTTTGTATGTTTAATTTTATAAAATCGATTTGTGGTATATCCCTCATATAGGACAAAAATTTCAGATTTGTTCAAACTGAACTGAAATTTAATATGTGATTAAACACACTTAAATGTGTTGCTATGAAGATATATTTGATCCTAGTTCCCTTTAAAATTTTATGCTACATTTCTGTTTTTATAGCTTCTTTTGACTTTTATTTTGTGACATGTTTTCCAGTGGTTAACGTTATAATGATGTCTTTACATCATACTCTCATCTATTAAGACCGAGCTGTCTGTATTAGTTCCCTAATGTAAGCCTTGAGCAGACAGTTCAGTTGGTTAAAGTGTGGTCCTGTGACCTGATTGTCAGAGCACTAGGGAGTCTCACCCAGTGGCCAAGATGGTGGTAGGGGGAGGTTCTGACACTTAGCCTGCAGAAAGCTGGACATATGAATGGATAGGACCCCAGACATGCCAAAAGCTAGGAAGATAATTGGGTAGGAAAAAAGCCCTCCTGTCCCTATCCCTATAAGAACAGTGGGCTTGAGCAGGAAGATGAGATGGTCTTTGAGATCCGAGTCCTCCATTCTCCCAGGTCCTGTGGCACCTGAATAATCCTCTTTCCCTTTGCACCAGCACCTTACTCATGAGTTTGGCTTTTATGGGGGCAGGCAACCAAACGTCCCTTTAGTTCCATTAACAGTCCTGAGAAGCCAAGGCACATACAAGAATGAACCAATGAGTGCATAAATAAGTAGAACAACAAATCGATATTTTTATTTCTTCTCTCTCTCTCTAAAATCCATTTTAAAGAAAGTATAGTGACTGATAGCAGAACAGTGATTGCCTAAGTACATGGGGGTGATGGATATGCTATTTAAAAATTACTGTGATGATAATTACATTGGCAATGTATGTCAAAATTTACAATTTTAAAAGTTTTAAATATTTGCAGTTTTGTATGTCATTTATGACTCAAATGATATTTTTCAAGAAAACATTTAAATAAAGACCATCTCAGATAAAACAACATTTAGAAAGAAAAGAATATTCTTCATAGGGGTCCTGGAATGGTTTAACATGCGAATAAACATAGATTATATATTTTCTCATTTTAAGTCTATGAAAATTGACTATGTAAACTTAAAAATAGTATTAAATTGTGAGGCATATAACATATGTAAAAATATTTATAAATATGAGTGCGAAGATGGGAAAAGAGGAAATGGAAGTTTGCAGTTGTGAGCTCCCTTAACTAAGTATGGGTGTTATAAAATTGGAAAACCATGCTGTTATAACCAAAAGGCCCTGGCTGGTGTAGCTCAGTAGATTGAGCGTGGGCCTGTGAACAAAAGGATCATGGTTCGATTCCCAGTCAGGCCACATGCCTGAGTTGCAGGCCAGTTCCCAGCAGGGGATGCACGAGAGGCAACCATACATTGCTATTTATCTCCCTCTCTTCTTCCCTTCCCCCTCTAAAGATAAATGAATAAAATCTTTAAAAAAAGACACGTCACAAATACAAGAGCATTGAGTATGAATTCTAGAGAAGAGCAGAAAAAATTAAGGTATGAAATAAAAAGCAATCTGACAGTGACCAGAGAGGCTGGGGGAGGGTAATAACAGGGAAAGCAGGGGAAGCGTCAAGTCAAATGTATAAAGGACCCACAGACAAAGACAATAGGGCTAGGCGGATTGAATGTGGGAGGTGGGCGTTGGGTAGGGCAAGGCAGAGTAATGGGGGGATGGGGACAACCATAATTGAACAACAAAACAATTAAACATATTAAAAATATGGGGTTTTCCTTCTTTCTTTTTTTTGGGCAGGAATGATGAGGAGATTACTATTTTATTGGTGAGGTGACAGATGGAAGCGTGCATGTGTGTAGGATGCTAAAGAAGCACAGAAGAGCACACTCTACCTTCAATGGAGAATAGAATAAAAGGTTTCAGAGTTGGTAATGCGGGGATTTGAAACGTTAGTAAGAGATACCAAAGAAGAGTAGAGGAAGTAGGTATATAGAGAAAAATAGTCAGCTGAAACAAAGGCAGAGTCATTAAAACATCTATAAAATGAATAAATGTTTGAATTCAATGATTCACACATAGTCATACATATTATTTTATTTTGTACTTAATTTATAAGATCTCATCAGTCAAAGCCAGTCTTATAAGGTTAACAGTCTCATAGGTAGATTTTACAATAAGACAGCAAATAATATTATTTCCCATTTTAAGTTCAAATGTTTCTAGTCTCAAATTTTTGCTTCATTTGTTACAATTACTTTAGCATGACATATAGTTTATAGGTGAATCCATTATTTAAACTGAATATTTCACTAGGAAAAAAGCAAGTGAGTTTTTTCCCACTAAACGTAAGCAATGGAGTCTCCTGTGTGATGGCCGCCACTGTCTCTTCGTGCTGTACTACCTACTGTAAGTAAGAACTAAGGGAGGGAACTGAACTCACAGCTCTGCCAATTATTACTTTTGTTATAAATAAAGTACTTAATGCTCTCAACTTTACTTTTCTAACCTGTAAAAATAGCATCTACTTGGCAAATTTCTGTCAAGAAAATACAGAATAGCTCGCGTAGGGGACTTGGCAATGAGTAAAACATCCACGAAGTTATTTTTCTACTGATTTCCTTTATAGAAATAACTTGGGTTAAATTTGTTCTTTTAAAAAATCTGTCTGGCTTTAATATTTTATTATTGCAAGTAATAACATAGGGGAAATAGAGAAGAAAGACGGTAGATAATAAATTGGCTCCTTTTATCTCCCTGTGCAATGTTCCACAAATGTAATTCCTTTAATGGCATGTAATCATATAAATAAAATTAGTGATTTGGAATTTTGGTAATGCTATTTTGTATATGAGAAGCTTCATGGATAAAAAAGTTAAATAAAAATGGTGGCACATATTTTTTCTTTTTTAAAGAAAATAAATTAGAGTCCTCTGTGCATCCAAGAAGTTCCATTTAAAATATGCACCATTTTAAAAATTCATGTACTGCTTAAATACCACATTCTAATACCCACTTTACTGAATTGATTAGTACAATTTAAGTTGTCTACTGAATTTTCTTAACGTTTATCCTGGGACTCCTGCCTCCCCTTTTGTTCTTTGTAGCAATATCATTAGCGGATGTCATGCTAAGATTCCTGGCACAGAGTGCGACAACAAGGAATGCTACAAACACTGAGAGAACGTAACATTTCAAAAATCAAGAAACCTTCCCAAATTACAACTTCCTTGCGTTTGGGGGTACAGAATGTATGAATTATGCTTACCAAAATTATTATAAGAGTGTATCATTTTAAATACCTCATTTAAACCAAGTTTTCTCAGAAACAAGTTTCCTTCGAGATATGTATATTTTATTAAAAGGAAAAAAATAATTCCCCTTTACTTATAGAACTGTTTTATAACTCTTTTAGTCTAATATTATGTAATGTAGCTATTTAGTTACATAGACTTGAAGGTATGCAGTAAACAAAATCTGTATTTAAGCAAGGGTACTATATAGAGATCAAACTTATGTTTTGATTTCATTGTAATTATTGAATATATAATATTAAATAAAGCTTTGCAAACTGTTAGAATATTTACACATATTGTTAACAACAATATTATTAAATATACA
>PVKM010040666.1:0-13384 GCA_004027735.1 Carollia perspicillata
TAATAAAATACTATCTTAGACATCTAGGCAAATGTTAACAAGCAAATATATATGAGTGGACTGGAAAAAAATTGGCAGTATGTTCCTAACTCTTTGTCTATATTTGACAATTTTCATAAGACAAACTACAGAAAAAAAGATCCTGCCCTAAATTAATTACAAATATATATTACATTTTCATAAATGACTTAAATAGTATCTGTCAATATATGTGAAGTGTTGGCTTTATTTTTAAAGTTTGGCTGATAAGGGCTTAATGTCACAGTTGTTTCATATCAGGAATAATTTTTTGTTTACAAAATTCAAATAGTCAACATACATTTCATTCAACATATTTTATATTTATAAATAAATATGGAAATAATTTCATCTAAAGTTAAGTTTCCCTTTTAGGCTATATAGCTCTTGAAGACATTGATACATCTTTGAATCTTTCCACTCCAAGTACATAACATGTGCTTAGAATATAACACAATCTAATAAATGCCTAAGAAATAGTGTATCAAAACATCTAATCCAGTTTAAGATATATTTTAACTTTCCTAAAAAAAAAAGAGTTGTTTTTAATTCAATTATTTTGAAGCAGAAACTTTGGTTACGTTAAAAAATGTAAATAGATAATATGTAGAAACATTATCTACATTTCACAAGATGTAGGAATCTTAGCATTTTCTTTCTATAGATGGAAAATGGTTAACCTTAAAGGGTATAATATGAATTTTTAAAAGTAATGAGTGAAAGAAAAACACCATTTTGTTTCACTCATGTCTCATGAACAAACTGAACTAACAAGGAACATAAAGTCCGACTCATAGAGAACAGGAACGACAGCTATGGCGTGGGTCGGGGAGGAGGGTCGAGGAGTGAAGGGATTGAGCAAAAAGGAAAGAGTACCATCTACAGACATGAACAACAGTGTGGTCACTGTCGGGGCAACAGGTAGAAGGGGGATAAATAGTAATGGAAAAATACAATAAAAATAAATTAAAAATGAAAATTATGAGTCACATTAAACACAGTTTTTAGATAATACACGTCTATACTCTCTTTCTTGTACATGAAAGGCAAAATAATGCTGCTAGAGTTTTCTCCCAAAAGATGAATTTCACTGAGTAAAAATGCTGCAACTATCCTGTAGTGAGCTTACTGACCAGCCTGCAAAACTTGCCCATCTAGTTGCCATCCACTGACAATTATAAGGCAGAAACCAAAGAGCATCAACCACACAATTATCCTGCTATAAAAATGAAGAAATGCCTTCAACACTCTTTATTTGAGCACTTACTATTTTTCTTAAAAGATTTTTTCAGAATTTGCAAATGAAGTACGAGGTCACTTTTTCCTTGGTGTCATTTCTCAGTTAAATTTTGAATAATTCTTGTAACTTTTCAGCAATATTAATATATAAGGATACACAGTTCTCTAAAGCTAAGTACCAAAATAAAGTCACAAAACTGTTTCTCAAGAAAACTAAATAAATCAAAGACTAGCTTGCTTACTGACAAAAAGCAAAGAACTTAAGTGATTCATGGCACTGTTAAACAACCTTCGAAGACTGTACTGATACAATACTGTTGACAGAGAATACATTAAACAGTGACCAAAGAAGAGGAATAAACATATTTCATTAACCTTTAGCATGTACCACTTTTTCAGTATTAAATTTGATTTATTGGCATCAAAATTTTTTATCAATAAAGGTGAAACAGGTGGTCTTGCTATTACCACTGAATATAAATTTGGGTTCAGACAAGTTTTAAACAAAGACAGGCTTTACTTTCTTTAGACTTAGAAAGAGACATATAATTGGGCTTTCACTTTAATAAATGGTATTAATTTTATGTTCTTTAAATTATCATAGTAATAAACACAACTTAATATAATCTATAACTATGCTAAATTTACGCTATAATTGCACTAAAATAGCGTATACATATGCTAAAAGTACATTTCAAGGGTTTTTTTTTTTTTTAATTCAATTGTGATTTCTTTTGTTTTTAAATCTTGCTCCCTACCTATGGAGTTGTAGTCCTTTACAAAAAGAACTGACCCAGGAAAATGGAGACACTACCTCACAACAGAAGTTCAGATACAGCAGTCTGACAAAGTGCCTCTGAACGTGCTACCAGAGACCGTTGTACTAGGTATTCCAATCTTGCTAATAAATTTTTTAAGACAACTGGCTTGGATACCCTGTCCAAAAATGGTAATGATCTAGGAGTGGGAACAATGCAATGCAAGAAATGCCTTGGGACTACTATATAAAGCTAAATATACTACTTCGTATTTAGTTAATGAAAACTTGATTTCAAATACAATTGCTCTAAAAACTTGCATGTTCAATGTTCAATCTGAACCATTAAACCTGTTTTTAAAAATTCCTATCAAATAATATCTAAAACCATTTTAACATCTTTACTGACCCTGTAATAGCAAAATAAAGGTAGTTGTACAATGCCTTCGACTTCATTTTTAAGATTTTATAAGATACTCTGATATTGCATATATGCTGTAAAATTTTTAAATCTCAGTGATATTCTCCTTGGTTATATTTCAAATTTCACCTAGGAATTTAGGAGTTCTGAATCACTGTTCTATCCAGACAAAAAATTTGGAGGAAAAGGCAACCTTGTATGTTGTTGGGGGGAAAAAAGAGTAGAAAGTTTGTTAGGCCCTGGCTGGTGTGGCTCAGTGGACTGAGTGCTGGCCTGTGAACCAAAGGATTACTGGTTTGATTCCCAGACAGTGCACATACCTGTGTTGCCGGGCAGGTCCCAAGTAGGGCGCACACAAGAGGCAACCACACATTGATGTTTCTCTCCCTTTCGTTCTCCCTCCCTTCCCCTCTCTAAAAATAAACAAACGAAACCTTAAAAAAATAAAATGAAAGCATGTTAGGAAGAAATCTGAAATAAAGGATGCTTTGGGCCCTGGCTGGTGTGGCTCAGTGGATTGAGTGCTGGCTTGTGAACCAAAAGGTTGCTGGTTTGATTCCCAGTCAGGGCACATGCTTGGGTTGCAGACAGGTTCCTGATTGGGGGCTTATGAGAGGCAACTGGTAGATACTTCTCTTCCTCTCTTTCTCCTTCCCTTCCCCTCTCTAAAAAATAAATAAAATCTCAAATGAAAAGAGTAAGCTTTGGAAGAATCTGCCTTCGAAATTGTGAAGCCTTAACAAGGCTGAAAAACATCTCTATTTTTTTCTTTTTTAAAATTAAATTTATTGGGGTGATGTTAGTAAAGTTATGTAAGTTTCAGGTATACAATTCTATAATACATCATCTGTATATCGTGTGTTCATTACCTTAAGACAGGTCTCTCTGCATCATCATTTGTTCCCCTATACCCTATAGTATGTCCCCCCACCACCCTTTCCCTCTGATAATCACCATACTGTTGTCTGAGTCTATGAGTTGTTTTTTCTATATGTGTGCTTAATTCCTTCACCTTTTTCACCCAATCTGCGCCTCACTCCCCAGCTCTCAGTCTGTTCTCTATCTATGAGTCTGTTTCTATTTTGTAGTTTATTTTGTTCATTAGATTCTACACATAAGTGAATAGTACTTGTCTTCCTCTAACTAGCTTATTTCACTTAGCATAATGATTTTCAGGTCCACTCATGCTGTCCAAAGAGTAATATTTCCTTCTCTTTTTACAGCCAAGTAGTATTCCATTGTGTAAATACACCACAGCATTTTTATACACTCACCTACTAATGAACACTTGGGCTGCTTCCAAACCTTGGCTATTGTAAACAATGCTATAATTAACATAGGAGTGATATATTCCAAGGTTTTTAATAGTCTTTCTTTCAATTATCCATGTATCTCTAGATAAATTAGTATCATAAATATAAAGAGGTAAGAGCCAATAACTAAATCCTGTACAATGTGAAACAAAGAAAAGCAATGCTATTTTCAAAACTACTGAGCCATATTTTAATCCTGACCACAGACTTTTTTCATGTTTCACTTGCTCCCATATTTCAATCCCTAGAGCTATTTCCTGGGACATTTTAATAAAATCTGATGCACAAAGAAAAAAGGAGAATTAAAAACTCACTGAATGACAATGTTAACTTAAAACAGACAAATATCAAAGATTCTCAGTACTCACTGTATGTTTCATCAAGGTGTTATCATGGCTCCTTGGCTGCACATAAATCCTATATAGGAGATCTTAAGGAACCCACACGAGAAGAACCCAACAACAGAAAATAAGGAGAATCTTGGCTAGCGAAAGCTCATTTCTAATTTATGTTCGCTGCACTTTCCTCAAACTCTCTCAATTTTGAAATCCTTCACCATGAGATTCTGTATAAAGTCATAGAAAATTTGCCATCATTCTATAGTAAACCATTACAATAGCAACCCTATTCCCTGAAGCATCATCCTCATGTAGATTTCTTCTTTCATCCTAGTCATATGAGGAACAGGAAGCAGTTCAGGCTGGGGGAAAGTATATTTAGTGACACTCTGCATGTCTTATTTCTACAGTAAGGAAACACTTCACATTTATGAAGTATTTAAAAATCTGAAATAAGAATAACAACAAAACCCACCCTTCATATTCATCATCCTGCCTAATCATAGATGAAATTGGGACAAAAGAAATTGAGTTAAATTATATATAAGCTCATAAGGTTTATAAGAGAGCTGCGATTAAAATCTGTGTTAGCTGAGAACTAACACAAGTGTTCTTTCTATACAAGCAAAAAATCAAGATCAAAAACAAACAAATAAACAAACAAAGAACAAAACAGCAAACAAATAACAGAAATACTATTTATGAAGAGTTTATCTAGAGCTCTCTATAGCAGATCAGAAGATGATTTAAAGTTCAGAGTTTAAAAAAAAGATTATTCAAAATAAAATTTAAGTATGTACCACGACAAGCTCAGACATAGTGATACCATTTTAGGGAAGCCTAGGGCTGACAACACAGGCTTCATGGACTGCACAAACTTAAGAAATTAAGAGTCATCAAATATCTATCAACTTTTTACTTTCAGTTAAGATACCTTTTGTAGTAGGACAAGTTTTTTTCCCCTAAATAAAGATGTGATAATTGCCCAATACATGTATTTCCTTCATCCCAATGTAGTCTTCTTGCTTAGTGGAGAAACACCCCCACCCCCAAAAAGATAAACCTAGTCTATACTTTCATTAGCATTCTCTTTGAACAGATGCATAAATCACTGTAATGAGTCCCTACCAGATCTAGCCAGCCCAAGGGGAAGAAGATGGTACTGCAAGGAAAGGAGTGATGTGAGAGAATCACTAAAACATAAAGCATTATACCTGTTATTCTTCTGACTGCCCAGCTTATGAAAGAAACTCTTTCTTAGGTTTGGGGAAACCTCTATTTTTTCAAGCATCTCTCACTATAGAAACTGGAAAATACAGACACATTCTAGACTACGTAGCTAGTAACTGAATGCTCTTATTCAGACTCTGAATCTGCTCCAGACTTTGAATCTGAAGACAATGTAAGGAAGTGAGCGACAAGTAAACTCAGAATGGTTATACATATTTATAGTTAAAAATATAATGGTTAACATAAAAGATTTGTAATTTTTTTTAACCACCATTTGGAATGAGGAGAAAGGACAGATACCATCTTGATGCTTCTCTCCTTAATTCCTTCATCTGGGAAGTAGGGCCAAGAGTCCTACAATATGCTTTGAACCATGTCTGAACAGTACACCAAGCACAGTGGTGCTGCTGACTCCACTGTGGTTTATTTTACACCTCACCATCAGGCCTTTATATTCAGAGTATTTCCACTTTTGTCATCCTGGTTATTTTCTATGGTGGTAAAAGAAAATCCTGCTGCCTTCTGGAGACACCAAGGTAGGAACACAACTAAGCCCCCAATCACTCAAAATAAGAAAAAAAAGAAGTCATCATATAAAGCTAGTATATTAATGTCCTAATTTATTTAAGAGCTTTAATTTGGTAGTTCTTAAAATTAATGATCAAGAGAAGCTAGTAAGAAACTACAATCCTACCTAATGTTAAACAGAAAGGTGGCTCAGGCCATATTTAACTAAGGTGATTTGGGCACCCTCTCTGCCTCTTCTAAAATCCCTAAGGATAATTACCCTATACCTATCTATGATAACTTTCTCACAAGAGAAAAATTTGTAAGACAGCAAAGTACACAGGAAATATAACAGATGGATAGTTTCCTAATTTGCCTAATAAAATAGTGAATTTAAACCATTCCTAGTGCCTTTTAGCATGAATATTGTATAAATTTACATTTAGTAATTTCTACAGTAAATTTTGTAACTTAAAAATGCTTGTAAGCTCTGAAATAACAATGAAACAAAATTTACTTAACACACACAATGGATTCCTTAAAATTTAAAATATAAAACACAAAGTTGTAATTTTGTAAGTTGTTTCTTTACTAATTTTCATAAATATATCAGCAGCCATCATACTACACTATATTAATCCACTGAAAATTACAAGAAGAATAATGAAAGTTAGAAGGTCCTGGTTTATCTACACACATTATTAGCACTGTACCCTTGAATATATCAATCTATAACATGTAACAGCCTGTAAAGTAAGATACAAGAACAGCTGAAAATAAATAATGGCAACACCAAACTTATGGGACACAGAGAAAGCCGTACTGAGAGGAAAGTTCACAGCAATACAGGCCTACCTAAGAAGATAGAAAAATCTCAAACAACCTAACCCTACGGCTGAAAGAACTGGAAGAACAACAACAAAAAAGCCCACAGGGAGTAGAATGAAGGTAATAATCAAGTTCGGGCAGAATTAAATGACATAGAGACTAAAAAAAAAATTCAAAGGCTCAATGAATCCAGGAGCTGGACCTTTGAAAAGATAAACAAAACTGACAAACCTTTAACCAGATTCATTGAGAAAAAAAGAGAGAGGACCTAAATAAAAAAATCAGAAATGAAAAAAGACGAGTTACAATTGATACCACAGAAAATACAAAGGACTATAAGAAGTTACTATGAAAAACTATATGCCAAGAAATTGGGCAATGTGGATGAAATAGAAAAATTTCTAGAAACATACAATCTCCCAAACCTAAACCAAAAAGAAGCAGAAAGCTTGAATAGTCTAATAACAACGAGTGAAACTGAAGCAGAAATCAAAAAAATCCTGACACACAAAAGGCCTGGACCAGATGGCTTTACAGGTGAATTTTACCAAACATTTAAGTAAGAGCTAATTCCTGTCCTTCTCAAACTATTCCAAAAAATTCAAGAAGAGGGAAGACTCCCAAACTCTTTTTACAAGGCCAGTATCATCCTAATTTCAAAACTAGGTAAAAACACAACAAAGAAAGAAAACTACAGGCCAGTATCACTGATGAACATAAATGCCAAAATCCTCAACAAAATACTGGCAATCTGGATTCATATATACAGCAAAAAGATCACACACCATGATCAAGTGGCATTTATCCCAGGGATGCGAGGATGGTATAATATTCACAAATCAATAAATGTAATACACTACATAAACAAAATGAAGGACAAAAATCACATGATCATACCAATAGATGCTGAAAAAGCATCTGATAAAATCCAGCACCCATTTATGATAAAAACTCTCAGCAACATGGGAATAGAGGGAGTGTACTTCAATATAATAGAAGCCATATATGAGAAACCTACAGCCAACATCACACTCAACAGGCAAAAATCAAAAGCTTTCCCCTTAATATCAGGAACAAGACAAGGGTGTTGGGTCTCACCACTCATATTCAATACAGTACTGGAAGTTCTAGCCACAGCGACCAGACAAGAAAAAAAGACATACAAATTGGAAAGAAGGAAGTAAAACTGTCATGCTTCACAGACGACATGACAGTATACAAAGAAAACCCTATAATCTCCACCAAAAAGCTCGTCAACCTGTTAAGTGAATCTGGCAAAATAGCGAGATACAAAGTCAATATTCAGAAATCAATGGCATTTTTGTTCACCAACAATGAACTATCAGATAAAGAAACTAGGAAAAAAATATCCCACTTGCTGTATAGCAACAAGAAAAATAAAGTACCTAGAAATAAATTTAACCAAGGAGGTAAAAGATCTGTATTGAGAAAACTATATAACACTGAAGAAAGAAATTGAGGAAGATACAAATAAATGGAAGCATTTACCATGTTCAGGGATTGGAAGAATTAACATCATTAAAATGTCCGTAAAAGAACAATCTATAGATTCAACACAATTACTACTAAAGAAAACAATGGAATATTTCACAAATGTAGAACAAACATTTCAAAAATTTATATGGAATCATAAACGACCCTGAATAGCTGCAGCAATTTTGAGAAAGAAGAACAAAGTAGTTGAGATTACCATACCTGACATTAAACTATATTACAGGGCCATGGTAATCAAAACAGTCTGATACTGGCATAAGAACAGATATCTAGAACCATGGAACAGAATAGAGAGCCCAGAAACAAACCTATGTCTGTATGGTCAATTAATATTTGATAAAGGGGGCAGAAACATAAAATCAAGTAAAAATAAACTCTTCAACAAATGGTGTTGGGATATGTGGGCAGCTACATGCAAAAAAATGAAATTGGACCACCAACTTATACCATATACAAAATAAACTCAAGATGGATGAAAGACTTAAATATAAGTCATAGTACCACAAAAGTCCTAGAGGAGAACATAGGCAGGAAAATCTCGGATATACCACACAGCAATATTTTTGCCACTATATCTCCTAGGGCAAGGGAAATAAAGGAAGAAAACAAACAAACGGGACTATATCAAACTAAAAAGCTTCTGCACGGCTAAAGAAATCATCATCAAAATGAAATGACTGCATGGGAGAATATACTTGCCAATGACACATCAGACAAAGGTTTAATCTCCAACATATATAAAGAACACATACGACTCAACACCAGGAAGCCAATCAATCCAATTAAAAAATGGGCAAAGTATCTGAATAAACACTTCTCCAAGGAAAACACAGAGACAGCCCATACATATGAAAAGATGCTCAACATCACTAGACATCAGAGAGATGCAAATAAAAAGCCACACCAAAGTATCATCTCACACCTGTCAGAATGGCCACTATTAATATATCAACAAACATCAAGTGCTGGCAAGGATGTGGAGAAAGAGAAACCCTAGAACACTTTGTGGGAATGCAGACTGGTACAGCCACTGTGGAAAGCAGTATGGAATTACCTCCAAAAATTAATGATCGATCTGCCTTTGACCCGGCAATTCCACTGCTGGAAACATATCTGAAGAAACGTGAAGCACTAATTCAAAAGAATATATTCACCCCTATGTTCACTGCAGCATTATTTACAATAGCCAAGATTTGGAAGCAGTCCAAGTGCCAAAGAGTATATGAGTGGATAAAAAAGCTGTGGTACCATTTACACAATTGAATACTACTTGGCTGTAAAAAACAAAAAAATTTTGTTCTTTCTGACCGCATGGATGGACCTGGAGAACATTATGCTAAGTGAAATAAGCCAGTAAGACAGAGACAAGTACCATATGATTTCAATCATATGTAGAATCTAATGAACAGACTGAACTGACAAGCAAAATAAAGGCAGACTCTTAGAAAGGCTGACAGCTCTGGGATGAGTGGGCAAAGCGTAGGGTAGATGGAGGGATGAGTAAAACTTAAAAAAAGAGAGAAAGAACTTATAGACAAGGACAATAGTAATTGTGGTTAGGGGGGTGGAGGTGGAAGAGGGTATTATAGGGAAGATAAATGGTGATAGAAAAAAATCATATTAAAAAATAATGATATATAATACAAGAATAAACTGTGTTTCACATACCAACAACCATACACCTACTTCTGTTCCATCCTGTATAGTGAGGAAAATAGAGCTTTAAAGAATGAGCAAACAATCTGAAAGAAAAAAGCAACAAAAATTTTAAAATCTCATTGGATAATTTTAATAGATAAATTAAAAGTGACTGGGAATATATTCAAATAAATTTTTTTTAAATGAAGCTCAGAATGACAAAGTATCAATCAATAGGAAGGCTTAGATAACAGAAAAAAGGACAGAATTAGAAGATCTGACTTGTGAAGTCAGAGTTCCAGGAGAGTACAGACAGATTAAAGAGTAAAATAAATTCACTGTTTATATTGGAAAAGAAACTCCCCAAATTAATGTGCTAAGTAGTCACTTTAAGATCTAAAAACAAAGAAAATAATACATTCATAGCATAAAAATAGAAAGAATAAATATAAGAACAAAATGGAAAAGGAAATAAAATACAATGAAAGTATAAATAGAGCCAAAAAACCTGGTTCTTTGGAAAAGATTAATAACAATGACAAACTGATAAAGTAAATCAAGGGGAGGAAAAAAGAAGCTCTAATGAACAACACTTGGAAATAAAATGCCTGCTAAAGACTTTAGGTCTCACAACATGAAAAGGGAAAAGAATTATTAACAACTTGAAGCAAATAAATTTTAAAATAGATACATAAACTCATCTCTAGAGAAATGCCATTCACTAAAGACAAAGTTAAAAACTTAATATTACTATAGATATTAACACTAGTTGAATCAGTGGGTAATCATCTGCCTCCCAAAAAACACCAGGCTGAGCTAGCTTTACAATTATGTCCTATGAGGCTTTCAAGGAATTTAAATTCCAATCTTAAAAACATCTTCCAGAATAAAAGGGGATAATATTTCACAGTTCATCTCATGAGTCTTGCGTAACTTCACACCAAAAGCAAATGAACAATGTGTAAGAAAAACATTGCAAGCTAATCGCATTCAGGAATACAGATTCAAAAAATTCTGAAGATAGTTACCAGCAAACACCAACAATATATATAAGAGAATTCATTAGAACTAATTTGGGTTAATCCAATAAATCTAGTGATAAATATTAGTTAAAAACTATAAATGCCAATCAATATAGTACAGAAGTAGGGAAAGATCATTAATACATGCATGAAGTATCCCATAAAATTCAACACCTACTCATGACAAAAATAATCAGGCAGAAGAGAACTTCCTTAACTTGATAAAGGACATCTATAAAAAAAACCACCTTTAATGATGACAAAGAAACCCATAATCGTATTGGTTCAATACTTAATGGCAGTCTAACTAAGTAAAGACAGGGAAAATAGTATTTCTTTAATATGTGAAAAGATTAAAAATAAATAACTGTCATTACTTGTAGATAATATATCCTCTATGTTAAAAATTCCAATTAAAAAATTCTGTAAGGTTGTTGGATACAAAAGTAAAAAATTTAATTTCATTTAGAATTAATAATTGTACCTAGCTAACAGAAAATAAAACTTTGTAAAAAGTATGAGAGCGTAGCTAGGAAAAAATGAACAAGATATGTAAGCCTGTTATGTATAAAATTATTGAAGACATTATAGAACAGAAGTACAGAAAATAACAGAAACTTGAATAGAAATACCAATAGAGTGAAATGTAACTAAACTGACAAAATTGCAATAAAAACAACAGTAATTATGGTGGAATTTGACCAGGTGATCTACTGTTAAAATATGATATTCTGAGTACTAGGAATGTCATTTTCAGTCAATCCATTTTGTGGATTCTCTGTTCATCTGTTTCTACTGTGTACTGTTTTACTTGTTTTTTTCACCAGGTGTTGTCCTGTATCCTAAATTGGTTTTGATCATCAGATACTATAAGTGAGAAATTTAAGACATAATCTGAGGCTTTACTAATAATATTATCATTTCTGGGGTAGACTAACATTTGCTTTTAACAGGTAATTTAAAGCAAAAAATGTTAGTTAATTTCAGGTCATATTAATCCAATCAGTGACTGGGATGATTCAAAGTTGGGCTTCGATCCATATAAAATCTGGTCTGTTCCAGTATATGAGTACTATTTAGGGCAGTCTTTCTTAAATGGGGGTGATTTTTGCTCACCAGGGCACATTTGTCAATATATGGAGATGTTTTCAATTGCCACAATAAGGGTGGGGGATTGGTGCTGGCATCTAGTAAATATAGGAGAGAGATGCTGCTAAGCATCCTTGATTGTACAGGGAAATTCCATACAACAAAGAATTATCTAGTCCAAAGTGTCATAGTGCTGAAACTGAGAAACCTTGATTTAGATTATAGCCCCTTGAGGTTTTAACATAAAACCAAAGAAGTTTAAGCAAAGAGCTCTCCTTGGTAGTCCTAAACCTCTAACTATTGTTTCCCTAGTTCTGGCAAGTGTGACAAAATGACTGCTTGGCTTCTCAACCTCTCAGTGGCCTTTTCTGGAATCTGCATCATTAGGGAGAAAGAAGGCCTCAAACCCAAGTCTTAATATACCCACTTTACTTTATTTCCACTGAGTCTTAGCCCTATAATTCTTCACAGCTTTGGAGACTCTCTAATGCCTTCGAAATAACTTATTTTTATTTTAATTCAGTTTTATCAGTTGTTCTCAATAGTAAAGTTGGTTCAAATTACCTTCTCTATCTGACAAGATTTTAAATGTATACGAAAGAACAAAAGGACAAGAAGTAGTACAATATTCCTGAAGAACAACAACATGGAGAGCCTGCCCCACCAGATACCAAGTCATACTATAAAGCCATAGTAGCAAGCAACATGAGGGGGAAAAACAAAGTTAAAATAAGAAACAAACAAGAAACCCTAAAGAACTAAAAAACACAGATCCGGCCAAGATGGAGGCGTAGGTGGAAGCACTGTGCCTCCTCTCACATCCAAGATTAAGGACAACAAATATTTATAAACAATAATACAACCAGAACACAGAGAATTTGAAATGTGGAAGTCGACAACCATTCAACCCAACCGGTAAGAGGGGCGGAGTAGGCAGGTGGCGGAAAGAGAAAGCGGCAGGGTGGAAGACAGCGGAGAGGACACAAACTCCGGAAAGCGCGAACGAACGGGCAAACTCCAGAAAGCGCGCGAACAGGCGCCATTGTTCCGTCTCTGACCCCGTCCCCACAGACAACGTCACAACTTGGCGACTAGGCTGCGCCGCCCTGGTGAACACCTACGGCTCCGCCCCTCATACGCAACAGGTGCCACCTGACCAAAATGCCGCAAGCACAAGAAAAGCTCAGAGCCCCAGAGCCAATACTTTTAAGCAAGCAAGAAATAGCCGACCTAACAGATGCACAGTTCAAAGGACTGTTAATCAGGATGATCACAGAATTGGTTGATTTTGGTCGCAAATTAGATGAAAAAATGAAGACCTTCATAAGTGAAATGATGGAAAATGCAGAGGAAACCAGTAGTGATGAGAAGAAAACTGAGTCTCAAATCAATGGAGGGGACCAGAAGGAAGAAACAAACAGCCAAGCAGAAAAGAATGAAGAAACAAGAATTCAAAAAAATGAGGAGAA
>PVKM010040667.1:0-13387 GCA_004027735.1 Carollia perspicillata
GGGACTTGCCTGCCAGGGCCCTGAAGCCTGTGCTCCTGCAAGTCTGTGAAAAGCAGCAGAGCGGAACGTGCCGGGAGGAGGGGGGGCATGAGGATGGGGCAGGTAGACGGGGGCTGGAGGGAAGCCCAGGGCACTGCCCCCACCTCGGGAACCTTCCAGGAACCCACGAGCCCTACCATGTAGTAGCCGGGCAGCAGCTTCTGCAGGAACTCCGCCTCCTTGTGCATCACGGTCTTGATGATGAACTCATCGTCGCTGGTGACGTAGAAGAGGGAGCCGCTGGCGCCGGGGTTGGAGAGCTCAATCAGTGGCTCATTGCACAGCGAGTACTGGAAGGGGGTGGTGAGTGGGTTGGGCAGGTCCCATCTGTGATGAGCTCACAGGAGAGGGGGACGTCTGCTTTGCTGGCAGGCTCTCCCCCTCCCTCCCCTGTGGAAGGAGAGGGAGGCCCCAACCTACAGCCAGCAAGAAACCGAGTCTGCCAATGACAATGGGAGCTTAGGTCTGGGCCTTTCCCCAGTCCAGTCTTATGTGAGACCCCGGCTGCTGCCCGCGTCTTGATTACAACACTGAGCAAAGAACCCGGCTACACTGTACCCAGTTCTCTTTAAATATTTTTTAAATGTTTTATTTATTTATTTTTAGAGAGAGGGGAAGGGAGGGAGAAGAGGGAGAGAAACATGAATTGGTTGCCTCTCGTACACACCCTGACCAGGAGTGAGCCCACAACCCAGTGTGTGCCCTGACTGGGAATCAAACCAGTGACCTTTCGCACTGTGGGACAACACCCAACCCAACCCACTGAGCCAGTCAAGGCTGACCCAATTCTTGCTCCACAGAAACTGTGAGGTTACAGCTAGATGGTGTTTGAGCCATTGAGTCTGTGCTAACTTGTTATAAAGCAACAACTGACACACTTACCAAGTAATCATCTGGCCGGATCCCAAAGAGTTCCCGGAAGTAGCGGAAGGCAACAGGTGCATAGGTCTTGAACCTGAAGTCCTGGAAGTGGTGGGCAGGAGTGAGGTTGCTGCCTTCACTGTGGAGGGAGGAGGGAGGAAAGCCTATAATGGACGGTGCCTCTAGGAGCTGAGCTCCGCAGCCTTCCCTAAGTGGCTGATATGAAAGACAACTTGAGACTCCCAATGGGACCAAAGGCTGTGGCTCCCAGTATTCACTCTCCCTTCCTTCATTAGCAACAGCCCACAACATTGGCTGAGCGCATGACCACCTGGAGTAAGACCTCTGCCCAGCCTCTCTTGCAGCTAGGTGTGGTCAAGTGATTGTGCCCAACCAGTGACCTGTGAGTGGAGCAGAAACAACGTGTGTCATTTCCTGGTCGTGTCCCAAAAGAGAGGGGAACGGACTCCCCTTCCCCTTCTCTTCCCTGCTATTGACATGCAGGTATGACAGCAGGAGCCTGGGCAACCTGGGACTGTTGTTAGAACAGCTGCACAGTGAGGGTGGTGGAGCAACCAGAAGGAACCCGGGACCCTGTGATCAGCCCAGGACTGCCTACCAGTTTTTCTGTGTGTAAGAGAAAGAGAGAAGAACAAACTTCTATCTTTTTTCCCCTATTATTAAAAAAACAACAACACTATTACATTGGCTCTCTCTGACTCAGCAGCAAATTAATATCCTAACAGACCCCAAGTCAGGCCTCGAAGTCACGTAGACACCAGCAAAGGCCTGTGCCGTTTGCCGCAGAGAAGGGAAGGCTTTTCTGTATGACAACGGTGTGTCTGTTGGGTGATATGTTGGAGGCATGGGAGCTGGGCCTACCTGGGGAAGAAGATGCTCTCCACCACGTAGAAGTCCTGCATGAGCACATCGCGCTCTGGCTTGGAGCTCAGGTTGCCCACAGTGTAGCCAATGCCCAGCTGGATGGCCCCCTTCAGGGTGGAAGACGTGGTCTGTGGGGAAACGCAGCTACTTCAGGACCTGCCTGTGGGCCAGCCCCTACCCCACCCTGGGCCCTAGGATGCCTACTAGCACTTGGCACGGATTTTCAGGCCTCAGGTAGGCGCTTGGCCTGCACAACCACACAGCAAATAAGTGGCTTGTCTAAGAGTCCAGCACCACCTTGTGTGACTCCAAGGCCAATTTTCAATCAAGGTTCTAGAACATTCCAACATCTCGAAACCACCCTCATGCAATAGGAGTCTGTCTGCCATCAGGGTTTTTCGGGGGTGGGGGAGACACAACTTACAGAGTGGCACCCGAACTTCGTTTCCACAGACCTGGGCTCCTTCTACCCACTTTCAAGGTGACTCACACTGTCACGGCTGGACAGCAACACTGTCCCCCTGTGCCTCAGTTTCCCCACCAGTAGCCAGGACTGGAGATGACAATGTGCCAGCTCATGCTGGTGGCCAGACCCAAGGCTGCCCACGCCTGAGGAGCACCTACTGTTTGCACTCGTCCCACTGCCGTGGTGCGCGCCGTCACTGTGAGCTCTAAGTGGCGTGCGCCCCGACGTGGGAAGGCGCCTCAGCCCTCAGTCTCCGACTCTGGGCCCCTGCACCCCATCTGGGTGCATGTAGCAGAGGGGCAGGAGTGAGCCTCTGCCCCCGAGCAAGCCCGTGCTCCTGTGCGAGGGCCTCACAGCCTCTTCTTCTGAACCCCCTGCCGGAGGGCCTGTGCTGCCCACCCTCCACACTCAACTCCCTCACACCACTGAGCACACGGCTCTCCAGGGGAGACACACAAATGGCCAGCGAGCACCAGAGAAGGTGCTGACCATCATCAGCCATCAGGAAAATGCAAATCAAAGCCACACTGAGATACCACGTCCCTCACACCAGGATGGGTGTGACTGAAACGACAGACACGTGCTGGCAAGGACAGAAGCTGGAATACTCCTGCACGGCTGGTGGACACGGAAAATGGGGCAGCTGCTACAGGAGACAGTGCCCCAAACGGTTACACAGAGAGTTTCCGTGTGACCCAGCAACACCACACAGGTGTGTGCCCCAAAGAGATAAGAGCACGTCTACAAAAACCTGCACACCAATTTTCACAGCAGCATGACTCATAGGAGCCCCAAAGTGGAAACAACCCAGGTGTCCACGCGCCCACACGTGGACCACCACTCAGCTGTGAAAAGGAGCGAAGCTCTGACACCCACTACAGCGTGGATGGACCTTAGGCACATGCTGCTCAGTGAGAGACGCCAGACACAGAAGGCCACAGAGTGCGGGACTCCACTAATGTGAAGCTTCCGCAACAGGCACATCCACAGAGACAGGAAGTGGGTTCATGTTTGCCGGGACCAGGGAGGGGGACAGGGAGTGACTGCTGATTGGGGCAGGGTATCGTTTGGGGGAGATAGAAATAGTCTAAAGTTGACTGTGGGATGGCCGCAGAACTCGGTGGACGCCCTGGAAACTGCCTGACTGTGCACTTCGGGAAGGGGAAATGACACGGCGTGCGTGCTCGCCCTCGGCAAAGCTGCCGCACCGGGAAGCAGGACGAAGGGCGGTGGGGTCAGGCGCCCTGTGCACGCCCTGGCTGGGCCTGCCTCATCTCAGCCCCACTTTCCGAGAAAGAGGAGGGGAGCTGTCATTTCCTCTGCCTTCAGATGAGCCAGCAGAGCAGGGAACTGAGGGCTCATCCAAGGTCACAGGTCACTCCTGGAGCCAGGAAGGCCACGCAGCCTATGGAACCTTGGTGCACGTCACTCTGCTACCTGAGATGATGACAGGCAGCAGGGACCTCGCCAGGCCCGAGGGTCCTGCACAGACAAGCCCATGCCCGGAGCGTGGCCATGGCCCCATGCTTGGCCTTCGGTGAACACTGTGTGTGCGCATGAGGGTCAGAGGGGTCCCCGGCACTGCTGAAAGCCCCTTTCACTCTGTCCCAGCCAGTTAAGGGCGGAGGAGAAACCTTTTTGTAAGTGGTTTCGCCAGATGCATCCACACCCCGATGGCCCAGCTTCCTCCCGTGACCAGGGCCCGGCTGTCCGGTCATCATCGGGGCCTAGAGAAAAGAAAACAGGAAGCATTAAAAGTCAGCAAGGAGGAGCCACCAAGGCCATAGCACACTTTAGAAATCCTGGCAGGAGAGGAGCTTAGTCACTGTGCCCAGCTGGAGCCCAGGCTGGGCCGTGTGGGGCGGGAGGGGGACAGAAAGCTGCGTGGGCAGGCTGCACATCCGGTGGACACCACCTAACACCTGTAAGGGCCCACACCTAGACCAGGACCCCCAACTCCTCAAGAGAGCTGGAAGCCAGCTGCCCCAACCACCCAGCCCTAATTTTAGGGTCTTTCCTTCAGCACTGCTGCCACTGGAGCCAGGTCATTCTCCATGCGGGGCCTTCCTGCACACTGTCGGGGGTTGAGCAGTGTCCCTGGCCCCAGCCCATTCCATGCCAGAAGCAACCGCAGTGGGACAAGCACAGATGTGCCCAGACATGTCCCAGTGTCCCCTGGGAGAATAGCCTTTGGGCCGAAATGATTAAAAACAGCATCGCCTCCCAGGGCCCACTGGCCTGGGAGCCAGCCCATGTCCTACAAGCTCTAGGGAACAGCTGTGGCAGGTGTGACATGAGCCCTTCCAACAAACTCATGTGCAAGCCACTGGCCTTTATGTGTGACGTCACAAGAAGAGAATGGTAGGAGGGGCCACAGGAGCCTGGAGGGACACAGAAGCCAGCTTAGAATCGAGGGCCAAAGCCAGCCGGCACACAGGAACTGAGTGCCCCTCTGGTGGCTCCACCCATCGCTGACATTTAAGAAGGACCCACTGTGTATCTGCCACCATTCAAAATCCCACACAGCCCTCTGGCCACCAGCAGGACCTGCACTGCCTCCTCATAGGTTCCCAGGCAGCCCTTAAGTGGCCCCCATGGGCCGTCATTCCTCAGCTTGGCTCCCATGTGTTCTGCACACTGGCCACCAGGGGGCAGGGCCCATCAGTGATCTTTTCTTGCTGTCCTTTCTCCACACCCCTCACTGGCTCCCTATTGTCCTTGGTGTACCTGGGTGCACCCACCTCCCTCCCACTGCCCTGTAGCCTGAGCGCCCACAGGGCCCCAGGAGGTGGGCAAAACCCTCCTTAGAAGGACCCACATGCCAGGTGGCATTCTGGGATCAGAGACCAGGCTCAGAGGGGACACAGGATGCCCAGGTGGGACTCCTGCAACCACTTGGGCTGCTCCTCCTATAAAATGGAGCTCAGACATGCCCCTCGCAGGTCACCTTCAGCAGTGACAGGAAACTCTAACCAGGGACAGTGGTGACCCCATGTGCATCAGCTTAGCTGAGGACAGGCAGCAAGGCCCACAGGGCAGCGTGGTGGCAGGTATGCATGAAAGTGACCGTTGCCAGGGGAAGCCCTCTAGGAACATGGCTGGGAGAAGGTGAAGACAGTGGGCTCGCGGTGTGGGAATGAAAGGGACCTAGCACTCCTAGTTGGGGTGCCTAGGAACACCGCCCCCCTGGCAGGACCCCTCCCCATCTCCCTCGCTGGCCCAGGGCTGGCTCCTTGGGCCTAACCCTTCCCGTCCTACACCCCTCCCTGACACTCCAGACGCTGGCCGAGGGGATGGGATTTACACCCATCTCACATTTGCCATCATTTGGGGCACAGAGAAGGACAGTGAGTTGCCCAATGCCACAGAGCAGGACCCAAGCAGGACTGGGCGCTTCCTCGTCTGTCTGCCGGAGGAGGCAGGTCAGGGTGGGTAGGGCCCACAGGACACTCACCTCAGTCAGGGCCATCTTTTTCTGGGTCAAACCTGAGGGAGAGAAGAGAGACTTCAGACTGGCAGCAAGGAGTGCAAACCACAGGGCCTAGCCCACCAAACCCGCGCTGGCCCACGCCGGGGGCTCCAAGGGGGTTTGGGCTGCTGTCAGCAACTCCTTCCCTCACACACAGGCACCTACCACCTTACTGGGTACTCTGTGTCCCTAGGGAGGGTCACAAGAATCTGTTATAGGAAATGGGGGCGTGCAGATGAGACAGATTGAGATGGTAGGACTGGATGCCGGCACCCCTCCAGGCGGGAGCAGCAGGGAGAGGCCAGCCCCCAACTCTGAGCCCCCATTTTCCCCAAAGTGACTTCGAATTCACAGAGTGCCATCTTCCTCTGTTGGCAGGGGCAGGGCTTAACCAGGACATACTTAAGTCATGAAGAAATCAGGTGACCCAGAGGGTCGAGGTCGGGGTGGTGCTGGGGGAGGGCCCAGGGTAGCTGGTCAGCAGGCAGCGGCTGGGGACCCGGGCTGGAGCAACGGTGCCCGCTCTGGACAACCCGCCAAGGACTTGGTCCCTTTCGCCACAGCCCCAGGAGGGCTTCCCTGACATAGGGAAGCTCATGGTGAGAAGGTGGGTGACCTTCCTCCTTCAGGACCATCCTCTCGGCCCTGGCTCCCAGCAGGAGGCCTCAGGCCCAGCACTGACCTCTCTGGGCCCCGGTGTCCTCACTGGGAAAGTGGCTTCTGCTGAGGGGTATCTGTTCAATGAGGGTGGTCAGCAGATTTGCCCGCTCCTCCCAAAAGATGTCTACATTCTGATCTCAGAATTGGCTTTGCAGATGGCACTGAGTTAAGGGCACTGGGATGGGGGTGACCCTAGATTCCCTGGGGAGCCAGCGTCATCACAGGATCCTCACTAGAGGGAGGAAGGCAGGGCTGAGTTGGAGATGGATGGGGCTGCAGTGCTGGCTGTGAGGACGGAGGAAGGGGCACAGACAAGGATGCAGCGCCTCTAGAAGCTGGGAAAGGCCGGAAGTGGTTCTCCTTGGGGCTGTAGAAGGGCCAGACCTGCCCACACGTGGGCTTAGCCCAGTGGGAGCCATGTTGGACTCCTGACCCCAAAACTGTCAGAGAATAACTGTGTGTGGTTTTGAGCCAATTTTGCAGTGACGTTTCAGCTGCAACAAGAAACTCATTCACGAGTAGTCAACCTGCAGGGAAGCAAGTGATGACCATAACAGACCTGGCCCCTGCCCTCAAGGGCGCAAAAGGAATGGGGGGGGGGCGTGGCACAGAACAGCCTGTACAGTAGGGCGAGTGTGAGAAGAACAAGTTGGGTGCAGATTATGGAGAGAGGTCTCAGCAGCCCTGGAGGACGGTGGGCAGAGGGTGGACTTGGCCCTGACATAGATGCTCACGGGCGCCCTCTGCTGGTTTCTGCAGGGATGACAGACTGTGGAGGTAGGGGCAGGGAGGACAGGTGCCAGGGACCAGGCTGGGCAAGAGGCCTGCCTGGTCTAAGTGGGCGTTAATGAGGTGGACCAAGTTGGGGGTTTAGAAGTGGGGAGAAATGGGTGGATCCTGGAAAGATCTAAAGTTAGGACAGGCTGTGCTCACTGGAGGCGGAGTGAAGAACAGCAAAAAGTCAGAAATGACTAAGGATTATGGCTGCAGCAATTAACAGGAGGAAGGAGCGTCCAGCTGAGGTGGGGATGGGCAGGAGCAGGTCTGGGGGAATGGTCAGGTGTGTTGGGACTGTGTTGACTGCGAGACTCCCGTGAGTCCTCCGCAGGGAGATGTCTGGGGCAGCTGGACCCCAAGTGTGGAGCGCAGGGGAGCCCCGGCTGGGGACAGGACTGCAGGTGTCGTCAGGCTGCAGACAGGGCTGGAACTCGGAGAGTGGACAGGCCACCAGGAAGGGTGTGGGTCAGAGAGAGGGAACCCCAGGGGCCCCCGGAGAGAGGCAGGCCCAGGTGGGCGGTCAGGGGTCCATCTCTCCCCACGGAGGCAGACCGCTCTACTCCAGTAACTGACGGTTGCACAACATTCTGAAGATATGAAACATGCCGAGCTGTATATTCAGAGTGCGACTTTTATGGTGTACGAATGATCTCCCAATAAGGAAAATATAAGCCCTGGCCGGTACGGCTCAGCATGCTCGACAGGTCACGGGTTCAATTCCAGTCAGAACATATGCCTAGGTTGCGGGTCCCATCCCTCACCTGGGCATGTACAAGAGGCAACTAATCAGTATTTCTTTCGCACACATCGATGTTTCTCTCCCTCTCTCCCTCCCTTCCCCTCTCCCTAAAATCAATACGCATGTCCTCAGATGAGGACTTAAACATACGAAACAAACCCGAGACAACACAGCCACAGGCGCAACCAGGCCAGCAGGGCTGTGGAACCCATGTCCTCCTTCGGCCTTGACCACCACCCCAGCTACCAGCCCGAGTGCCCGCCTGTGCGTGAACCAGGTGCTGAGACCCCTGGGAGACGGTCCAAGCCAGCCCGCGTGGAGTGAAGAAAGCTTTGGACAAGTACGGCCCTGCTAATGTGGAAGACACCATGGGAAGTGGAGCTACAGACAGTAAAGATGACGACGACACTGATCTCTCTGGATCTGATGAGGAGGAGGAAAGTGAAGAAGCGAAAAGGCTAAGAGAAGAACGTCTTGCACAGTATGAGTCAAAGAAAGCCAAAAACCCCGCACTTGTTGCCAAGTCTTCCATCCTCCTGGGAGTGAAACTTTGGGATGACGAGACGGACATGGCGGAACCGGAGGAGTGTGTCAGGAGCATTCAAGCAGACGGCTTGGTCTGGGGTTCTTCAAACCTGGTTCCAGTGGGGCATGGAATGAAAAAACTTCAAATACAGTGCGCGGTGGAAGATGGTAAAGTTGGAATAGACGTGCTGGGGGAGTGGGCCACTGCTTCTGAGGGCTGGGTGCAGCCCATGGTCGTGGCTGCTTTCGACAAGATCTAAAGACCATCCTGGATCACTGCCCTTAAATAGAAGCTTGAAAGATTTTAAAAAAAAAATCCCCTACAGGCCAGGGTCCAGATGGGGAAACTAAGGCTGGGTTGCGGGGGCAGCTGGCTGAGACTAAGGTCATGATTGCAGGTCCCACCAGAGGGGACCCCGGCTTGTAGGACACAGCGAACAGACAGAGTTACCACCCAGGGCACCAGAAGGGGCAGCTGGACCAGGACACACCAGCCACATGGGGATCGAGCCAGACCCTGGGTACTCACTGACAGGCATCTGAGGCTCCCGGCCCTGGCATCCTAGCCCCAGGGATGATGAATCTGGGCTTTGGCACATCCCAAGGCCCAGCCGGTGGCAAGTAGGGGCCAGAAGATGCTGAAAAGCTGACATAATATTTTCATTGGCCGCCCAACAGCAGAACAATTCATGGTTTTGCGTTTGGGGTGTGGGGAAGGAAGAGGAGAGAAGGCAGGAAGCCAGTGGTGGACCAGAGAGGAACATTCTAGACCACGTCTGGGGGCTCCTGGGCCCACAGCCTACCCAGCGGTGACCACCTGAGTCTTCTGCAGCTTCAGGCCCTTCATCCCAGGGCCACTGCCAGAGCAGGCCCAATGCCAAGGTCCCGGCCTCCTCCGCAAACCACACCCGCTATGTCCTCCTGCGCCCCACCAACCCAAGGCGTCAGCATTCCTGTGGGCCTGTGGGGCCGGTGCAGGGAACAGACACACACACTCCCCTCAGGGCCTTGGCATGTGCCATTCCCTCTGCCCAAAACACCCTCCCCCCATCTTCTGAGGCTGGCCCCAGTCTCAGCCCAGCCTCCTCTCAGAGCAGTCACCCCGGTCACCCCCCTGTCCTGTCACTCAGGCTACACTCCCCAGTTCTGCCACCTGCATGCCCCCACCGGCGCTCTGAAATGCCCTTTTCAACCTCATCACCTGCCCCAGCGCAGCCCGATGCCTGTGAGGGGAGGGCGGCAGCCCTGCCACTCAGCCTCCACGCGTCTTTAGAAAAGCGCAGCAGCCCAGAGGGGCATCTGAGGCCCAGAGGCACACGGCTGCTGCGGGAGGTGCCCCCCACACACTGGCTGGGCCAGGTCGGAGTGGCAGAGACGGCACCAGACGTGGGGCTCCTCCCAGCCCAAGATGGGACCAATCATCTTCTGAAGGAGCCACCCCATTTTTTCAAAGAATTAATTTTTAAAACTAGCCTGACCTGGAGGGCTGGGAGGGCACGCCCCTCGCAGCCCCGCCTCCAGGCCAAGACCTGCCTGGGGGGCGCAGCCTGCGGGTCTGCTCCTGCCATTAACAGACACCCTGATGCTCGTTGACCTTTGACAGATGGGGGGGACACACAGGGGGAGGGACAGATGCAGGCCTCTCCCCTCTGCATACACATGAGCCTCAGCAGAGCTGCTTCTCCACATTCGTTTGATGTGGAAACCAAGGCAGAGACAGCTGCCACAGAACTGTGGGCTCCTAGGGCCCTGAGAGGGGACCTTAACACATGTCCTTCAGCACTAGGCTCTACCTTTAGTCTGTCCAGAATGTGCCATTGCTCCCCATTCCTCTCAACCCCATCATCAACCCCCGGGACCAGCAGTCTCTCCTCAGCCCTTGAGCCCCCGTCTGTTCTCACAGCAACCACCAGAGGGCGCCTGTGAGCACCTGAGTCAGGCCCCTCTCGGCCCCGCCCACAGCCGTCCTGGGCTCGCTAGGGTAAGAACCCAAGCCCTCCCCTGGCCCACAAAGCTCTTCTCAGCCTGCCCTGCTCCTGCCTCTCTCCTCCTCGCTCACTCTGCTCCAGCCACACGGGCCTCCTCCCTGTTCATCCAACACACCAGCCACAGTCCTTCTTCAGGGCTTTTCCATAGGCATTTTGCCCCTAGGCTGCTGTATCCTGCCAGCCTAGAACAAAAGCTAGCCCACAGGCGACACTCAAGAAACCATGATGTGACTGACTGAATGAAGATGAATCAATGACTAAACTGGCACCAGCCTGAGGGCAAGGCCAGTGTGGACTGGGTAATCAGACTAAAAGAAAGAATGTAGAAAGAGAGGTGTAGCCTGACCAAAAAAAAAAAAAGAAGGAGGAAAAAAAAGGAAGGGAGGAAAGGAAGAAGAAATTAAAATTTAGCGAAGAAACAGAAAACACAAGCTGGGCTGACAGGACTGGGGCTCCGCCTGTTGAACCTCCAGTGAGACAGAATTGAGCACTGGGTGGAAGCTGGCGCCCGGTCCCCACCCTCGGGGCGGCAGCAGCCGTCCACCGCAGTGAGTGTCTGCTGGGCACCAGGACACGAGGGCGCACCAAGATGGCACAGAGTTGAGCCTTCTCGCTCAAGACCTTGACAGGCATGGCCCCATCCCAGGGTGGTGGGCCCGGTCCAGGAGGCTTCTCAAGGAAGGGAGATGCACTGCCACGGCTCAGAGTGCGTAAGGCCCAGCTCCGAGGGTCAGGGAGGAGCAGTCACCTCGGGAGGGTGTTCTGAGCAGAGGGATGAGCTCCTGCAGGGCCCAGAATGAGGAAGCACAGGAGTCAGCGGGAACTAGGAAGGGGCAGGTGAGGCTGAGGGGGGGGGGGGGCAGAGGCAGAGTGACCAGAAGGGGAACCCACCATGCCCTGCCCTGTGACAAGGTCTCACTCGGCCCTACTATGGCCCTGGGGAGCAGACATCATGGCCACTTACACCAAGAAATGCTACACAGATTGTGTCATCTGCCTCCCAGGACCCCCACCCTCTCCGTCTCTCCCCTACACTCTGCTCCAGCCACACAGGGCTCCTCGCTGTCACTGTTCCTCCAACACACCAAGCCTGGTCCTGCCTCTGGACCTTCGTATGTGCTGTTCCCCGACGCCTGAATCACCCCTCACAGACCCTTGCAGAGTCTGCTTCGCTCCCTTGCTCCACCTAAGAGCTGGCTCGAGTGTCACCCCCTAAGGGAGGCTGTCCCTCAACCACCTCACCCCAAAGAGTCCCTCCAAGGTCCCTCCCCCCACCTCCCCAGCTTCCTTAGTCTTCCCGGAACTTGGGACCATGTGGCACTTGTGTTGTGTATCCCCCGTGACAGGCAGACCAGGTCTACTTTGCCATCTGCTGCCAGACATCATCAGAGTTCCCGGAGAGCCCGGAGGAAGAGCTACCCCTGGAAAGGGGTGGGAGGGGATGTGAGGCCTGTCTGATTTGTGCAGGGCCCATGCCCCTGAGGGTGGAGCCACGGCCCACGCAGTGTCAACAGCCTGCATTGGAGTCTACAACCCTGCTGAGCAGGAAGCAGGGGGAGCCAGCCACAGGCCCACCTCCCTGATTGGCTGGAGTGGCCCGGCCAGCCTTTGGGCGCAGAAGCAGAGTGCCAGGACAGCGTATGGGAGGTGGCACTGAGGCAGCACAATGGGCACGGCAGGGAGCAAAGCCAGGGCACTCAGCCCTGAGCCAGAAACCACCCGACTTAGTGATCTCATCTCACTACCGCATTTTACAGGCAGGAGAAACGGTTTGGGGGAAATTCAGGAAGTAACCCAAAGGTGAAAACCCAGATAATCACATCTCAGGATCCAGAAAAGCAATCAACAAAATTCAACATGAATTTTATGTTTAAAAAATTATTAAGAAAATGGAGAAAGAAAAAAGAGAGGCTGGAAGGAAGACGAATGCCTTTACTTAAAAACAAGCGCAAAGCAAAACCTCATGGCACACAAATTAATATCAACCACAGGACAAGAGGAGTAGCCGAGAGCTTCCATGGCAGGGTGGGGGGCGCTCACCAATACGACAAAGCAAGAAAGAAGAAAAGGAATGAAGAGTGAAAAGAATACATTTTAGAAAACCCAAGAGAGCCGACTGATGAACCATTAGAAAGAAATGGGGTGCAGCCGGGTGGTGGGCACCCTCCGCAAAGTCACCGTGCAAGCGTGTCGTGTCGGAAGAGTGGAACGCGGGGGTTTCTGCCCTTTGCACCAACCCCTGCTCTTCGCAGGCCGCCTTCCCTGGTTTAGCGCTAGGGTTAGTTTCTACCTGTGAAATGCAGGTGCCCTCTCCCATTAAGACACGGATGCTGAGGCCCCAACTGCTAATCCGTCCTCACCAGGTTCGTACCTGGTGTGACGCTGAATAGGTGTGAAGCTGGGGGCCAACACCACGCCATGGCAGACATAAAGAACTTTCACGTTTTCCAGTACCTCAGACTGTTACCACCACTGTTAGGTCGGGAAAGGCTGAGCATTCTAGAGTTAATAGCTGATCAGAGTAGTTAACGTGGAGAAAACATGTTGAAATACATGAAACTGTAGTTAATGATACACACACTGCAGTGCTCACAGGTGGGGTGTGCTGCTGTCTGCAGTCCTGAGGTGCATCGAAAACACTAGCTGGAAAGACAGAGGGATAGAAGAGCGGGGGCGGGGAGGGGAGGAGGAGGGCGAGGGACGAAGTAAACAGCAAAATGTCAATTGTAGGTTCAGGTGGTAAGTGGTGAGTTTCCATTTTTCAATTCTTTCAGCTCTTCAATGCAGTTGAAAATCTTATTAATAGAATCTTTTCCCTCCAGGTAAAAGGTAAATTGTGATCTTCAATGCAAGGTGTTTTCAAGCTTTGGAGAAACATGTTTTTTGTTGTTGTTGCTGTTTTTAGATTTTTTATTTATTTATCTTTAGAGGGGAAGGGAAGGAGAGAGGGAGAGAAACATCAATGTGTGGTTGCCTCT
>PVKM010040668.1:0-13385 GCA_004027735.1 Carollia perspicillata
CAAGGGAAGTGGTCCGGGACCCAGGACAAAGGCACAGCAGGGGAGCGTCCAGGGCCCAGGGCAGGGAATCAAGTAACTAGCCAACAGGTGATATAGTCTGGAGCCAGGAAGCCAGCAGGGAGCCATCAGGGGCTGATGCAGAGTGCCAGCTTCAGTTTCTATCTATATTTTTAAATTTCTACTACACTCCCATGCCACCTCGTAGCATATTCCCAATGATGATCTGATGAAGAAGGAAAAAAATGTGTCCCTGGCACATGTGTGGCTCAACCTGTTGATGTAAGCTAAAATGAACTGCCGCCACAATAAAGCTCCACTGAGGGGTGGCCTTAAATGACAGAGATAATGGTGAAGTTATTCCAGAGGTTTGGGTAGTACTCCTGCTCAGCAATTTGTATGGGAGGGTATAAGGCCTCAGCTAAGACTATACGGAGTCCTTGGCAGTGGCAAGGGGCTTGGCTAGTTGACCAAGGCTCCTAGAAGGAGCAATATGGGAAGAACAGAGATAAAGAGGGTGAGGTGTAAAGGTATGCGGATGTATCTGTGGGAGCAGATATATATAAGATCTTCGCATCTTTGATTTATGTGTCAATGTCTATCAGATACCATTCACCACTCCTAGTTCAGAAAAGGTACTGAATTATCAAGTGAATAGTGTCTGTCCAATGGACATCAGCCACCCTCTATCCTCAGCTTCCTAGTGGATTCACTATGGCACGATGACCCCTGAATGATATAGCCAATATGGCAGAATGAAGGCTGAACATGGGTGCAGCTGCATGAGCCTCTCTTATCCAAGTTGATCTAGCCATTGTCAACATCTAGGCTGTTAATAGCAGGGAACAATGATGGACCCTCAACGTGGTGCCATGTTAAAGGAGAACAACCACTTGGCGACAAGTAGATTACATTGGATCCCTGTATTAGTTTCTTACAGCTGCTATAACAAGTTACCACAAACTTGGAGGTTTAGAACAACAGAAATTTATTCTCTCACAGTTCTGAAGGACAGAAATCTGACATCACTGAGACAAATTCAAGGTGTTGGTGGGGCTTTGCTCCTTCTGGAGGATTGAGGAGAAAATCCTTTCATTGTATCTTCCAGCTTCTGGTGGCTTGTTGTACTTCTTGGTTTGTGGCCACATCACTCCAATCTGCCTCCATGGTTACACTGCCTTCTTCTCTGTGTGTCCAATATCCCCTTTCCTCTCTCTTATAACACACAGTTATATTTAGGGCCAACTAAGATAATTCAGAATAACTTCCCCATGTCAAGGTTTTTAGCTTAGTCACATCTCCAAAGACATTTCCCCATATAATTAACATTTACGGTCTTCAGGGATTAGGACTTAATATATTTGGGAACCATTATTCAACGAGCTACAAACCTTTACAACTCAAGATGAGGCAGAAACACATTCTTACTGGGGTTGACAGTATTCTTGGTATGGGGTTTGCTTTCCTGCCTGTGGTGGTACTGCTGACACTAATATATGAAGACTCACAGAACGAGTGTTGACTTGCCATTATAGAATGCTACATAACAGAGCCTCAGACCCAGGAATCCATCTTCTGGTGAAAGTGAGAGAGATGTGCATGGGTCCATCGGATCCCCTGGATGAACCACTAACCTCATCACCTGGTATATTTTCATGTTGAAATGGCTAAAGGGGAGCTTCGGGATGACAGCTTATAAGTTTGGGACACTGTTCAAGTTTCAAGAAATGTGTGAATCAACAGCCATTATATATGGTACTGTATTCTCCATGGGTAGAATATACAATTTGGGAACAAAGAAAAAAAATGGAGATTGGAGTTAACTACTCATTATTACTCTCAGGGACCCACTGTGGGAATTTGTGCCTCCCATTCCTACAAATCTAGGTTTGGTTGAATTAGAAATCATAGCTCCTGGGTATAAGTGTGAAGTCTACAGGGGGACATAGCAAAGTGCCACCAAAGCTAAAGTTAAAGTTACTGACTGACCATTTTGAGTTTCTCGCATCAGTAGGTCATCAGGCAAAGAGAGGACTTACTATAATGGCCATGAATGATGGTCTCCAATGAACATGAGCAGACAGGATAGTTGCTGTATTACGGAAGCAGGGAGGAGTATTTCTGGAACTCAGGAGACTCATTAAGAGACTCTTGATGCTTCCTAGACTGGTGATAACCATAAATTGCCTCAATCACAGCTAGAAAAGGACAAGGTAGGTAACCAGGACCCCAGATTCCACAGGCCAAGAAATCTAGGCCAGCACAATTGCTGGTCAATAAGATGAGAATCAGGAATGGTTGATAGATGAGGGAAGTGGTAAGTCTTGATTATGGTTTCAAGATCAATGGCAATAGTGTGATGCTCCTGTTGAAAAACTTAATTTTTAATATTTTTTAAAGCAATGATGACTGGCCACTACCTTGAAGAAGCAGTGCCAGGACAGAATAAATGAATGTGAGCATGAAAAGATCTGAGTAGTGCAAGGGGTGGATTATAACAGATACTCTCAGGGGCCCATTCATATCCCCTTGGCAAAGAGTATCTGTTAGAATGTTATGTTCCACATCAAATGTATAAGAAACATTATTCCATGGTTAAATGCACAAACAACTAGCAAACTGCTTGGTAGTATAACGGATACTCAGGAAATGTTTATTGAATTAATTAAGGCATACACAGCTGTATTTTTTTTGTAGTGTGGATGCATTTTTAGACAGATGACTCTATGGTAAGTAGAATTATAAGATGGCCTTATCTCTCCTTCTTCTCCTCCTGTTACTCCTGTGATTTTGTCAGGTTACTAGACAAAAGAAATTTTGTAGATAGGATTAAGTTTATGAATAAATTGGCTTTAAGATAGGGAGATTATCTGGGTATGCCTAACCTACTCACATTAGCCCTTCAAAAGCAGACTTTTCTCTGGCTCACAGCAGTCAAAAAATTGGAGAGATTTAAAGTGTGAGGGAGGTTCTCTTTGTTGGCTTTGAGATGGCTCTTGAGGCAAGGACCTGAGACTGCTCTCTGGTTGCTGAGAGCAAATTCTGGCCAATAGCCGAAAGGAATATAGGGACTTTAGCCCTGGCTGAATAGCTCAGTTGGTTAGAGCATTGCCCTAATAAATCAAGGTTGTAGGTTCAATCCCTGGTCAGGGCACATACAAGAATCAAGCAGTGAATACATTAAATAAGTGGAACAACGATTTGATGTTTCTCTCTCTAAAACAAAAAGATTTCTTTGGAAAGGAGAATTCAGTTCTATAACCTCAGGGAACTGTATTCTGCACAACAGGGATGATACCAGAAGCAGATTCTTCCCCAGAGACTCCAGAAAAGAGCCCAGCCCTGATTTTGGCTTTCTGAGACCCCCTGCAGAGAACTATACCTGGACTTTTGATGTTCAGAACTACGAAGTAACAAATTTCTGTTGTTTCAAGCCATTATATTTGTGGTACTTAGTTATACAGCAATAAAAACTAATATAACTTCTGAGCCCATAAGCCTAGCTTGAGCTTTAGTCTGGACTATACCACTGAGTGCCAGACTTATTAAGCACGTTTTACTGTCATGTAAAATTCAGTATGCACCAAGAAATACCTATCATCATCTATATGACCTACTAACTCATGCAGAGACCCAGTCTTGTGGGAATTCCTAAGTAACCTCACAGTCTTTTCGGTGAGTGAGGCTCAAAACCTCTGAACTTTCACTCAATTCCAAGTGGCTTTTTAATTTACTGTAGTGTTGTCAAACTCCAGTCTTCTATCACCTGCAACATTTGTGCTATATACTCAAATTTACCACATTGTTATTTCCTTAATATTTTTCCTTAAATCCACTCACTCTTTTACTTAAATAAGTAGACTGTAAAAGTGAAGACTATATCACTAACATAAATGATAAACTAATATCATTGACCATAAATAAATAGGGTGTAACTGTAAAAATAAGTACAATGAAAGTAAAGTTTGAAATTTCAGCTAGATTTCTGCTGGCTGCTGAAGGCTCCGAACATAAGGCCTGCTTACTCTTTGTTTAAAAAAGGAGATTAGCAAATGTTAGAGAGGTGTTAAGTCAAAATAGCTCAAATAGCTCATATTGAGAACTTCTTCTTGACATAATTAGAGGGATTGAAAGAGATTTAAAATGAAAATAGCATTTTTCCTATGTGGTTGTTGTGTGCTTTAAAGGCTTTTCTACTGCAATTTAAATTATCTTAAATACCACCCCAAATCATCTTGGATACCTTGCGGCAAGAGTCCCACACTTTGCAAAACATTTGTATAGTGATTTAAAAATGAGCTTTCCACGAAAGAGAACAGTGTACCCTTGGACGTGTAGTAAGTAAACGTTGAAGACAAATCATTATTTCCCCCATCATTAATACCATCATCCTCATCATCACCATCGTTATCTCCACTCTCCCCCATATTCTCTATGTCACATTAAATTTTACCCTCAATAGAACCTATCAGTGATTTCTTAAGACTATTGTTTCTCCTCATTTACCTTCCAAATCCTCATTTGGATGATCATTTATTCTCTCCTAATCAATACCACTGACTAATTACCCTCCACATTACTACTAGCTCTCCCTCCAAAACTCATATTTGATCCCTGAATAACATAAGATCCGAGCATGTTATTGGGAATGTCATGATCTGTTCAGTAAGGTAGATTCTTCTGCATCACCTCCAGTCACACCCAAGGATATCATCTTGGTTTACTCTCTCTTAGGCAAGTTATCATCGTGTGTAAATTTTCTAATTTATGTTTTGGTGGTTTTGTTCAAAGTCAATCTCACTCAACCAGACAGAACATAAGCTCCAGGGAGTGTGAGTGTGGGTTGTCTTGGTGGCCAATTTATCTGCCGCATCGAGAACAGCACCTGTCACATACTAGGTTCTTAATGACCTTGGACAAGTTACCAGATTTAACCTCCTTAACCTTGGTTTCATAATCTCCAAAATGGAAGTGGTAATGCCCATCTCACAAGGTGATTGTGAGGATTGAATGAGATAACCTATGTAAAGGTAATGATGCATCAGCAGAAGCTATTGTTAATGTATCTTCCTGTTGTTAGAATAAGGTCAATCTTAGACTAGTATTCAGACTTCTGGGTTTATGTCATCAAAGTTTCTTTGTATTTCCCAACCACTTTCCTCACACTCACCTATTGCTCCAGCTCTTGTTGCAATGTTTATTTATTGAGTGTTTATTTATTAAGGTCAGTTTTGGGCGTACAAAAGAAACAGACCTGGTTCCTGCCCTCATGAAGATGTAAGACAGACTTATAAAGGGGAAAACATAATGTGATAATAACCATAATGAAATAATGCACAACATTCACTGTACACATTAGAGAAATAGTGTCCTGGGCTGCCTGGCTAGGAATGGGCAGGGGGTGGAGGAAGCAGGGGAGAAACAAAATGTGTAAACCACTGCGCACCATTCCTGCAACACTCTTACCGCCGCCCTGTAACTTGGGCTTTTCCTGCCCCCTGGGACAGCTTTGCACACTACTTAAATGTCACTTTTTACATGGAATTTCCCAGAATCTCCTTATCAGAATTTATGTTGACCTTTCCATGACTCCTCTGCTCTTTAGCTCACACCTCTTTGATGCACTTCTCCCAGACTCTATTTAATGTTACATTTTTCTGCCCATTTAATGAGATTGCAAGCTGCCAAAGCATGGTGAATGCTTTCTGTTTGTTCATCTCTACAGACTGCATGGTTATGCTGGGCATAACTTCGCTAAAGCTAGACTTTCTACCTTTTCTTGGGGTCTGTCTACAGGTCCCAAATTCATCCCTTTGTTTTACTGCAAATATTGGTATCTTTGCCTCAAAGTAGGTATATTCTTACAGAATATTAATTTCATGAAAGTAGCCATATATAACTTTTCAAAATAATGTGTTAGAAAGAAGATTTAAAACACAGAAGAAGTCAATAGACACAACCCAGTGCGAAGTCTAAACTGGCACTTGAGTTTAAATGAGACTGAATATGAGATGAAGGAGAAATGTGAGAAAAAGTAGAAATGAGTGAAAAATGGTTGTGGTAAAATTACCAGCTGTTATTTATAGTATGTGCCAAGTATAAATATGTCCTTGCAAAGCTTGAAGAGATGAGTCGTCAGTTATTTCAAGACAAATTTCTGACTTGCTTTATATTATTTAACACTATTTTATGGGGACGATACTAAACATTCCATGTATAGAGGGACAGATGTATGGAAGGACATTATATCACCAATGGGCCTCCCCTAAAGAGCCTAAACTTGTAGACAGCAAACCTTTTAGGTTTCTCGCAGCCATGTAATTTTTCGGAAATAATATGGAAATAAATGTATTTGAGTTTATAGTAGTAATAGCCCTCATAGCTCAATACCTGGTTAGCAGGCTAATTGCAGAGAGCTGCTGGTTTGTAGCTTTTCAAAGTTCAGGTCCAAGCAAAGGGCTTTCTGCCCTGAATATACAGATTGCCACCACCATATGTACAGGGGTGGGCAAGGTAGGTTTACACTTGTAAGTATGTGAAACAGAGTTTATTTTTGTATTGTTATCATTGTAACCTGCACATCTTTTTCCATACAGACAATTATAGACCACTTTTGCCCACCCCTGTATTTTGTACGTTTCCCCCCTGTATTGTGTTTTGTGGTTGCCATTTCCTTTGTCCCTAATGGTGATCACACAAATTTATTTAATGTGGGAGTCACAGGAAGGCATGAACTCCCAATAAACCGATAATGACTTTCCGCTCTCTTTATGCATTCGACAATATCTATTATGTGTAAGGCATTGTGCTGGGGGCTGGGATAATCAAGAAGGAAGGCAACAAAATCTCTGCCTTTAAGAAGCTTATTAAAAAGTAGAGAAGCTAATATAATATAGAAAATGGAAAAATGGAAAAGCAGGGAGGTAGTCAATACCTCACAATATGATGTGATAATCAAGAAGTGGGTATTCTCAGTGTCTTCTAAGGATCATATGGCAGGGAGTGCTTTTCTTCAGTGGGTGGCAATTGGGGACAATTTCACTAAGGAGATAGCAGGCTTGAGTCTTAAATCATAAGTGCAGGGCTTCACTTGTTAGAATGAGGGGAAGAAAGTCTTCCAAGCAGGAAACGTCACATAATTAAATTTCTTATGTGTCAGATAAAGTGTTAGGCCAGAGGCATAGAGACAGAGATAATACAATTTCAAACTTCTAGGTATGCCCAGCTTTGGTAACATTAGAGATAAGAACAAATATTGTAAACAAATCACCAGCAAGATGGTAATAATAGCATAGCTATCTTGGCTGAGCCTAGCAAGAAATCTGAAGAAAGGTGGACCAGGAAGTCCCCATGATAGGATGGAGGCTCGAAAGAGAAAGTTTGCAGACAATATTTTGGGGCAGGGAAGGGGTGAGGCCAGGATCATCTACAGAGTTATCATTTTGTTTTGATTTCCCCAGAAGCCAAACCCAAGATAAGGATTTGATTGCAAGTATGTAGTATATCTATTAGGTGTCCTCAGGAAACACCTGAAGAGGATGATGAGACACAAGGAGAGAGGTCAGCTGGTAAAAGGTATGTTGTCAAGTTTAGTAAGAACCACTGTGAGTTCCTGGGTACTAACCGTGCTGGACAACTCTGTGAGCCATTGAACAGTGGGCCTAGGTGTTAGCCCAAACCCTGGAGCAAGGGGTGCTGAATCCATCCAAGGGGTAGGAGAAATGGGATATTTATATACTAACTCTTATCAATGATGGGTTGAAGACTGCAGGATGTATGCTAATTCCCTAAGTGCTTCTGCCCTATTGTTGTGGAGGACAGAATGGCCTCTATTAGCCAAAACAAGCACACAGACAAGGAGATGCACATACAGTCACTTGGAAGTCAGGCCTGGGCACCCCAGTGGGAAGGCCTGAGGGGATACAGGCAGATCAGCAACAGTGTCTGCTACATCTCAAATCAGCATTTCTTGTGGTCACGGTGGGGTCACAGATCCTCATCTCTATTTGCAGACCATTGCCTTCACCATACAAGACTCAACTTGATTGTTTTATGTAGATTTTATTAATAATAAAGGCCGTTAGTGATCATCTAAATCACTCATTTTTACAGAAACCAGGATCCCAAAAAGGTTAAACAGCTAGTTAATGGTTTAGTAAGCCTTAAAGTCCAATCTCCTGATTCATAGCCCTACATAGTATTACTTTAGCCACATCCCCAAACTTCTGAAGGAATCTAACACAGATTTGTTGACAGATTAGCTGATAATAGTGTTGGAAATGATTGAAAAAGATAATCAGACTCACCAAGTTTCATATCTATTGTATAGCATCCCCTGACTAGTGAAAAAGGATTTTGTAAACCAACTTTAAATTCTGTTTAAAAGTATGTAGATAACTGAATCTCTCTTGATGCAATAAACATTCATTGGATTTCAGAAAAAGCAAATCTTAAAATGCACCAAGCAAGTATATTATTTAAGGAAGCCAGTGGTGAAATCATTTTCTGGAATTTTTAATAGTTATCTAATTTATGTATGGTAAGGGTTTTTTTGTTATTATTCTTGTGGGCTTGGTAATTTTTAAATTTGTTTATGGATATTAGTCTTTCTTACAGCAAAGCCCAGCTACTTTTAAAATACAATAACATTGATACATTACAGTTACAAATTTTGCATTGATTATTAAGCCTAAACAGAAAGATAAAAATACATCTCATGTCTTGTAAGGGAAATAATTGTGTTAACCTTCTATTTTATTCTTATGTTCATTGTGAACTGTTACCAAATATTAAATTGCATTGGTTTAGTTGTTTATGATTACTCTGACCACTAGAAATTCTATAACCATCTTCAAATTCTTTCTTTCTGGAGAAGAAATCATGACTTTTAAGCCGGATTGTCATTACTGAAAATATGGTAAAGGGAAATACTTAGGAACTATTAGAGTTGTTTCATTTTTCTGTTATTTTCACAAATCTGTAAGGAGTCTGAGATTCTAGAAGGTATGAATCATAAGGCTGTCTATGGTTAGTGCCTATCCATAATTTACATATCAGTGTTGAATGCATCAATAAAGTCTCACACCTCTCTATCTTGATGTGATCAGCCACATGGGAGGAGAATTTTAATTGAGGAAGTGGGTGATTTTAGAATAAGAACATGTTAAAACTTGGGGAAGACCTGGATAGAATGTTAAATGGAGTTGGTAAATTGCAATTACAGTAGCAGCAAGATAATGTGTCCCTAAAACATGAAGGATGGTGACATTAATAATAGGAAGGGCTCTATTTGCTTAATGCTGATACTGTGACTGATATATTTCTAAGCACTTTATAGGAATTAACTCATTTAACCCTCTTAATGAACTATGAAGTAGGTACTATTAGAATCACCATTTTACAGTTGAGGAAACTGAATATTCTGATCTGACCAAAGTCCATTTGTTCATACTCAACTTTACATTATTTAAGGTAAATATTTGTGGCTGTCATTAGTTGGGAGGTGGTGAAGGCAACAGGCTATTTCCTCACCATCTCACTGTTGGAAACTTTACTATAAAAGGAAGTTTGATATTTATGCACCAATGTTGATTATAGCATATTCACAATAGCCAAAAGGTAGAAACAACCCAGGTATTAGCAGATGCATGGATAAACAAAATGTGGTATGTAATACAATGGAATATTAGCCATAAAGTGGTATGAAATTCCAATGCATACTACAACGTGGATAAACCTTGAACAGCATATGCTAAGTAAAATACACCAGACAAAGAAGAACAAATATTGTATGACTTCACTTATATGGAGTACCTAGAATAGACAAATTCATAAAGATAGAAAGTAGACGTTACCAGGGAGTGGGAGAAGGGAGATGATGAGTTATTATTTAATGAGTGCAAAGTTTCTGTTTGGGATGATGAAAAAGTTCTGGAAATAGTGGTGATAGTGACACAACATTGTGAATATAATTAATGCTGCTGAATTGCATAATGAAAAATGAAAAGATTTATGATAAGTGATAACATTTTGTAAAAAAGAGAGCTGAAAGATGAATTGGTGAATTCAAAAGACATCAAACATTTGTAAACAGACATTTTTTAGTCAGCAGGCGTAAAAATAGTCCAGACAACTTGTCCTGTAAACTCAGTTAAGCCTCAGGCCTCAGATCTTTTGGGTGTTCCTACCATATCTTACATGGTAGGATATCTTACATGAAGTTCCAAACTTCATAGGAGGAAGATATAACAATCTAGAGGGAGGATTCCAATGAATTTACGGTCAGCATCAGGTCTATAAAATGCCATAAATTATGGGTTGGATAGAGGACAATTTCAGAATCATGCTTTAGGAACATCCCCAAAACCCAAAAGCCCATTTGATCCATTTATCCCATTGATACAAGCACAGGGAGGGTCCCTAAGATAGTTTAACTCATCCACAAATCCTGGATATTAAATTACATTCTATGTCAGGCAGGTTCCTGGCCAAAAAACCCAAAAACCAAACAAGAAAACAAAAAAACAGATGTCATAGTCAAATTTGGTGTTGGGAAAAGTTTAACAAAATGACTATTCTTAATATCAAAACTTCATAGGATGTATGCATCTCTCGATGTTTTTTGTTCAATGTCTATACACAAAAAAATTTGTATCCATAAACATTTACCTTAATATAACATTAAAAATGTACAGTCTCTCCTGATCAGTGTGGCTCAATTGGTTGAGCATCGTGCCACAAAGCAAAAGGTTGCTGGTTTGATTCCCAGTCAGGGCACATGTCTGGGTTGAGGGCCTAGTACCCAGGCGGGGCATTTGCAAGAGGCAATTGATCGATGTTTCTCTTGTATATCAATTGTCCTATCTTTCTCTTCCCCTTCCCCTCTCTCTAAAACTAAATAAACAAAACCTTTAAAAAAAGCGAGATCTGGAGGAAAAGTTTCAAGTTACATTCCAAATATAATTTCTAGAATTTCATTATCTCACATAGATGTTGAAATGCACCCAGAATGTCAACAAATGGGATGCGTGGGATTTGGGGCTTAAACAGGTTTTGTGTGTTGACCAGCCAATCCATTTTTGGTCCAACTGAATATATATGAAATTTTAAATAAACTTGTTTGTGCATAAGACATTACTATTGATCCCAATATTTTGCCTCTTTTTCAGCAGTTCAGGACTTTAAGGGAAGCATTGTTAGCAAAGGTAACTGGCATTTCTTTTTTTCTGAATGGTTTTTCTCTTCTGTTTTGGAAAGAGTTAGGGGAGGGGGGATGTTATTCCAGCTTGCTTCCTCTAGAAGCTCCTACCTAACTCTGATCATTCCTCTACAGTGTCTCCTCTAGGCACTAATGCTGCCAGCTTCTACTTTATAAAGGTGTATTTCTCTGACATTTGGCTTTGTAAGTGTTGTTTAGTCTTTTTCTCATGTGAATGTGTTCCGCTTCCCCAATGAGGCTGTTGGATCCTTGAGGGAGTGTCTCCTCTTTTGCATTCACATACAGTTCTGCAGGCGATTGGTTCTAAGGAGGCACACCTTGTGTAGACACCTTCATTTTAGCCAGAGAAAGAATGGAGCGACCAAATTTCCAAGAATGGTATGCAAGTGCTCCCCAGCATTGTATCTAAGATCCTGAGCTTTCCACTGAACAGAGTTAGAGGAAAATATTTGTTCAGTTTGTCCTTGATCATTAGTTTGGTTGGTTGTAGGACAGCTTGTGGGCATGGTGATTGCCTTAGGAGATGAGCACAAAGAAGAGAAAGCCAAGACCATTTTGTACAATACTTGGGGCCAAAGTAGGAACTAAAGATAAAGTTTTGGTGCTCAAATATCTCTTCTTCTGTGAGCACTTTTATTTCTTTGTGACTGGGGAAAAAAGGAAGGATGGAGGAGTGGGTGGATTACTATAGGTGTCAGAACACAGTGGCCCGTGGGACAAATCTGGCTCACAACCTGTTTTTATAAAGAAACCCTTTAGCCCTTGTTGGTGTGGCTCAGTGGATTGAGCACTGGCCTGTAAACTGATGGGTCACTGGTTCAGTTCCCAGTCAGGGAACATGCCTAGGTTGTGGTCAGGTCCCCAGCAGGGGGTGTGCCAGAGGCAACTGCACACTGATGTTTTTCTCCCTCTCTTTTTCCCTCCCTTCCCTTGTCTAAAAATAAATAAATAAAATCTTTAAAACAAACAAGAAAAGGTTTGCTGACTCCTGCACTACTAGTTTTTTTTTGTGTGTGAAACTCCTGAATTTTGAGTATTGCTTTAAGATATACATACATACATACATATTAAAATGGTTGCTTTCTATTATGCTAGAAGTCAGAAAACCAATGTTTTTGAGTTCATGAGTCTTTTTGAGGCACACACTTGTCCCGGGATAAATGTTCCCTTTCCTGTTAGAATTTGATGAATCTACCACTATGAACTTGAGTAACTTTGGCAAAATATTGCATTTTTTATTTAAGAAAATGTTTAAATATATTTTATTGATGATCTTATTACAGTTGTCCCAACTTTTCCCTCTCTGTCCCCCTTTGCCCAGTACCCCCACTCCCTCCAGCAACCCCCCTCTTATTTCATGTCCATGGGTTGTGTATATAAGTTCTTTGGCCTCTCCATTTCCTATACTGTTCTTAACGCCCACCCCCCTGTCTATTCTGCACCTACCAATTTGTACTTTTTAATCCCTGCACCTTTTGCCCCATTCTCCCCTTTATGCATCCCAACTGATAACCCTCCAAATGATCTTCACATCTATGTTTCTATTTCTGTTCTGCTTATTTGCATGGTTTGTTTTTTAGGTTCGATTGTTGATAGTTGTGAATTTATTGCCATTTCAATATTCATAGTTTTGATCTTCTTAAATAACTCCCTTTAACATTTCATATAATGGCTTGGTGATAATGAACTCTTTTAAATTTACCTTTATCTGGGAAGCACTTTATCTGTCCTTCCGTTCTAAATGATAGCTTTGCTGGATAGAGTAATCTAGGTTGTGGGTCCTTGCTCTTCATCACTTTGCATACTTCTCGCCATTCCCTTCTATCCAGCAAAGTTTCTTTTGAGAAATCAGCTGGGAGTCTAATGGGAAGAGACCAGCAAGTCCCTTTGTAGGTAACTATTTGCTTTTCTCTTGCTGCTTTTAAGATTTTCTTTTTATCTTTAACCCTTTGGCATTTTAATATGATGAGTTTTGATATGGTCCTCTTTGCGTCCAACTTGTTTCGGACTTTCTGTGCTTCCTGGACTTGTATGTCTATTTACTTTACCAAACTCAGGACATTTTCTTTTGTTATTTTTTCAAATAAGTGTTCAATGTCTTACTCTTTCTCTTCTCCTTCTGGTACCACATGATTTGAATGTTGGTACATGTTTCTTTATATTCTTTTTT